>CM055198.1:7075681-7287023 GCA_029224185.1 Karalla daura
CTTCACCTTCTGCTCACCTATTGAACCAGTTCACCAACCTACAGATGAGCTCACTCTGACCTCCTGCTGAAGGAGTTTGTCAGTGTTTCACATGTTCATCAAGGTTTGTGCAGAGAAAACGGACACACAAACGGGTAAGAGGACAACCTTTGCTTGGCACCTTTTCCTTTTTATTGGCCACATCTCTCTTTTGTGACCCTTTGAACTCACCTCGCTCTTTCTGTCCATTCTGTCCTCTCTCTCCATACCACAGCATTGCTTTCATTTGCTCTTGAAAAAGCACTCAGAACACACTTTTATTCATTCACAGTCCTCTCTCTCTCTCTCTCTCTCTCTCTCTCTCTCTCTCCCTCTCTCTCTCTCTCTCTCTCTCTCTCTCTCTCTCTCTCTCTCTCTCTCTCTCTCTCTCTCTCTCTCTCTCTCTCTCCTCTCTCTCTCCTCTCTCTCCTCTCTCTCCTCTCTCTCTCTCTCTCTCTCTCTCTCATCTCTCTCTCTCTCTCTCTCTCTCTCTCTCTCTCTCTCTCTCTCTCTCTCTCTCTCTCTCTCTCCTCTCTCTCTCCTCTCTCTCTCTCTCTCTCACACCACACACATGTGGGGTCACCAAGAGAGACATGGTCCTCAACTAGACAAGCGCACTAATAAAAAAGGGCCGGACCTATTATAAAACTGAAGATGCAAACTCATTGGACCACGTTGTCCCCGGCCTTTGGAACAACAAAGACACAGCAAGCTAATAAAGTTTGTCTCACTATCACAGCCCAGTGTTGCTCTGCAAGCCTCTCTGCGTGTCCCTACGCCGCACATTCCCTACCCAGCATGCCACAATCGGGTGATGCCACTGGACAAACTTCACCCACCCTTCGCTCTCCTCTTTCTCTTTCTCTCCCTCTCCTTCTCCTTGGCTCTGCGAGACTTGTGCAGGAGTCCGATTCAGGATGACGGCAGCCCGGATGCCAGCCTTCTTGTTGTGGAATCGTCCTCCTCCAGTCTGAGACATGCCTGACGTCTCCGGCGGTGCCAACAGGGGTTCAGGTGACAGCCGGTCCAAGGTCAGGCCGGACTCAGGGTCTCTGGGCTGCAGGACCTGCTTGGTGGTGGCTTTGCGGTGTTCCAGGGTGACTGGCTGGGTGGCACAGAATTGCTCTGTGCCCTGTAAGGTGAAGAGACAGCTGGCAAGTTCCAGCCAAGATAAAGTACCTGTTGTCGGAGCCTCTGTGCTGGTAGAAATCAGACCAGCATCCAAAAGTTGAGGGTTGTGGAGTCTGGTTTGAAAGGGAGTTGAGTCAGAATAAATCTCTGGTCAACAGTGAAACAGTGAGGGTTTCTTGTAATCCCAGAGGTCCAGAGTGGCACTGTTGGACTCTAGCTCAAGGTGAACTTCTATCTGCAGCACTCCTCGCTCCTGCAGAGAATCAGTGCACCGTGGCTCCATAACACATCACAGTCCCTGATGAGAGGACGAAGAGTTGCGCCACTGACAGCCTGGATGACACACACACCGTGCTGCTGCATCTCTGTCTACCTACCTACCCACCTTAGCAGCTCTCCCCTCTTGTAACATGCTGTGCCTCTCCTCTCTCTGTCTGCTGCTGCTTGCTACCTCCTTCCTGGCTGCTGGGCCCCACCTCCTCCATGTGATTGGCTGGGGTTTGTGGGAGCACCTCCTCTTCTCCCTGCTCCTGCACCGCATGCCTCCCTCTATCTCTCCCTGCCCTTGTTTTCTACCTTGTTAATAATGTCATATTAATCTCTCTGACCTTGTTTTATCTGTGCTTGATTTTATGATTTCATTTCTTGGTACATGCAGTCGCACATACTCCTTACCAACACACACACACACACACACACACACACACACACACACACACACCACACACACACACACACACATCCACACCCATGCACAAACACAGCTACGCACATGCCACACACATTCTCAGACACACACAGTCCCTCTGTGTGAAATCTCAATTCAAACAGGCTTATCAGCCTCTTGCCTGCTGTGCTGTTGCCAAGGACATTGGAATTGAAATGTAACCTCACAATATGAAAGTCGATTAAACAGAGCCACGTAAAAAAAATTACAGTTTTGACACATTTATTCTGTCTTCTGTGCTCACACAAATATGATGCAAAGACCTTTTCCATCACACATTTTTTCATGCTTTGCTTCCTTAATAGTCATGTTGACACCTGGACCTAATATTCCTTCTAATAACACACAGTCTGCATTTCTTCCAGTTTGCTCTTAAGTCACTGGGGTGAACTGGGTTTTCGGTGAACATGTGTCTTCTACCAAGGATATATTGATCTTAAGGATTCAGTTGCCATTACTGGCCATGTGTGTGCTTCCTCTGTTGGTAAGTGAAATAAATGGTGGACTGACTAAGTTATTAAAAGGATAACATTCTGGGAGCCTGTGGAACATTATGTACATTGTCTACATGGGATCATCACCCATTTTCATCTTTGAGTCAAGCTGGTTAGTTTGTGTTTTCTTCCTTCATTTGGTCTTTCTGTATTCAAATTGTTTGCTTTTTCCCTGATATGTGCAGAGTTTAACAAGTTGATGATAGCACTGTCCTCATACTTAGGACGTCACAGTTACAGTTATCCTAATATAAAGAGCGGGGATCTGCTGGTATCTCTTTCCAGCTCATATAGGGCAAAGGCCAGGAATATACCCTGGAGAGGTCACTAGCTCATCACTGGGCATGGATACTCTCTTTAAATGACATTTAACCTCTATGTACCCTGTCAAAGAAAAAAAATCTATCTGTATTTGGAACATCTTTGAACACAATTGAGAGCTCAATGAGGCACTGATTTGACCTCTCTCACACCTTGATGTAACTTATTTTTCTATTTCTCTAACGACTTCCTGAACGAAGAGGGTGGGCCAGGAACTGTTCCCAGTGCCACGCATAAACTTTCAATTCCAGGTGAAAATGGCCTTGTAAATTATAAGATTCTCACGTGGCAGCCAAGATAAAACTCTGCAGATGCGCAAGGACACGCACATAAAACTACATCAATCCACCTGAAAACCCTGATGCAGCAGAAATGGAAAAAAAAAAGAAAAGACTTTGAACATCTGCTGCAGCTCATCCGGCTGCTTGCAGGGACAGTAACACAGGGGTTTATGTTGCTCAATGGTGAGTCTCTCAGACTTCTTGCACAGAGGATAATTACAGGAATGCTTCATTTCACGACGACTGACAAAGACGTCCGGGTAAATGATATGCTTCAGTAATTGTCAGATAGCGGCCAGGGAATAGATTAAGCCAGGGGAAACCAGCAGCAACAAACACAACAATTAAACACAGGGTCTAATTTCTCTGCTCTCGCGTTGCTCTTCCTGTGTGTGTGTGTGTGTGTGTGTGCGTGTGTGTGTGATCAGTGTCATGGCAACCACGCAGCTGCCAGAGGATCTGCCAGAAGGACCCCCATGACAGTATGCTGAGAAAACCATTGGAAGTCTTATTCATTTTGTATTTTTATTTATTTATTCATTTTTCGGTCACAAGCAGTCTGTGAGTTGGACTGACGCAATGTGCGGCTCCCTAACACGAAAACACCTGGAGTCCTGTGTGGCAGCAAACAAACACGCCGGGCAATCAGATGTCCTCAAGAGATCGAGTGTAAAAAACATGTACAGTGCACACACACACACACACAGATTTCACCAGGGTCCTCGAGTGCGTCATCAAGGGGGGAAATGAAACACCTGTATCTATTCACTTTCACACACACACAAACACCATTCAGTCGTTCAAGCCGCCCATCTTTCTTCTCTCACTCTGACTCTCTCTATCTCTCCCTCTCTCGCACGTACAGACACACACACACACATTGTAAAGCACACACAGGTGTGACACTGTTCCTGTGCAATGCACTGAGGTGTATACCCCTGCGCTTGAATAAACATTCAGATCAGAAAGGGTGAGGTTTAAACTTACACTCACTGTAGTACAAACAGGCATCTACATGTCATCAATTAAAAATGTTTGACAAAGGCTGTTCTTTCTTTCTCATCATGTTACATGTTGCTTGATGCCCAAGTCTATCGGCAAGGAACGGTTAGGCTATCAGCCCATTCACGGTGTTGTGAAATTAATGGGGTTTTTTTAATTCATGGGATGTTTTACAGCTCATTTTGCGCAAAGGTGCACGATAGACACTGTCATCTCACAGCAATGTTCATGACTCAAATCCTTACTGGAGGACTTTTCTGCATGTGTTTTTCCCAGTTACCTGAGATCTGAGTGTGAGATTGAATGGGTGTGTGTTCTGTGATTGACTGGCAACCTGTCCAGGGTGTATTTCCTTCCTGCGCCCTACAGTATGTGTGCTAAAGATAGGCACTAGCTGACCTCCACAACACTGTTGGCTTCAAAGTGGATGAGGTAATGGATGGATACATGGATGTGTTCAAGAAATATTTCTTCTACAAATGCAATTTGCAAGCAAGAGTGTAAACTCTTTGGAGGCTGTCCACATTTCTTTGGGGAGCCAGGTTTTAATCATAGCTACGAATATCTCAGTGAGCTAAAAACCAATCCATACACTTTTTTTTGGTAGGTGTTTAAGATGCTGTATCTTAAATGTGGTTTCCTCGCTTGCAAAGTGCTTTGCAGCCTTGTAAATGTCAGTCACAACCCAATGTTAAGGAAAATGTCAGGTCAATTGCATTTTAGTGAAAGACTTATGGTCCAGCAGTTAGTCCGTTTCACATGTACAAGCTAAGTTCTGAACTTTCTCAGCTTTCCTACAAGGAAACTGTATGACACACAGACACTGGGTACCAGGCTGGTGCCAAGCAGCTTTCCCTGTCCCTTCACAGCTTCTCAAATATCTCCCAAACAAACAGACGCCACTCCACTAAGGGCAACTCTTTTTACAGCCCGTGCTATTTACAAGACACACACACAAATGACATGCTCAGCCCTGGAAAAACCTTGCAGTGATCACCAATTTAATGTGCAATAAACAGAGGCTTTACAGACAAGACTGTGTTTTTCCAAACGTACAAGCAGACAAAAATGCTTGACCTGACTCCAAGCCTGCTAGAGAAAATGACCTTCACAACTGCTGCTGAGTAACAACTCTATCCCGCAACACACACACACACACAAACACACACACACACACACACAGTAACAGACACACATTTTCAGCCCTGCTCCTCCCACTGTCCTCTCCAGCTCTCAGCCCATCTCTTTTTTTTCCGGAATTCACCATGTTCTTGCACTATCAACATAAAAAGACAATTCATACATGAAATCGTTTGTGGTCCATAAAAACTGTGTCTAAACTGTGCTGTACTTTGATAACCATATGTTCATGTGCATCCCCAGGGTCCAGTCTTTATGATCAAACAAGGTTTGAGTGGAGACAGCAAGCATGCCATAAATAAGAGATTAACTCTGAAATGTCACGTTGTCGTATAAATCCAACAATGAGCCTAGAACATAAATTAAAGGTAGTGGCGTCCCTCCCAATATATCAGCAGGCCACTGCCTGATGTGCTCGGATGTCCAGTTCACATGAGGTCAAAAATGAAAAATCTCTAAAGGTTGACATTTCAGACAGAGACTTACTTGTCTTGATTGCTTTCTGGATAAAAATGTGTGTTGTTCTTTACAACGCGTCTGAATGTCACTGGTTTATGAAATACAATTAGTTGTTGTGTCGGCACCAGTGGGTGAAAGGAATCAAATAAACTCTGGTGTCCCTATAATCTGAAGGGGAAAGTCACCCCAGGTGTCCTCATCAAATTATTTCTTTGTTGCTATTCATGTTGCTTCCTTTTACTTTGTAGAGCCATCAGGATTTGGCCATTAGACCGTCGTTTCATTCTTTGGCTCTCAAACTGTGACCCTCCCTCTTTAACTGCATCTCTTCTTTTCTATCTTTCAACACAGTCCCATTTTTCCTTTTGCTGCAATTATTTTCCATTAACCCCACCACCACCACCACTACCACTCTATCCCCCAACCACCAGCATCAAAATGTGATATCCTCTTCCGATGATCGTTTTATGCAATAAAGAGAAAACCACAAATACCAAAACTTTTAGATCTACCACTATTAGATCCACAGGGAAAACTTGAGGTCAGTATCTGTAGGAAAAAAATGTAATCATTGGAAAATATTGATCCTAACAACCTGTTTTGTGACAGGTGAATGTTACACATCTTGATGTGAATTAAAAAAAACTCACCACAAAAACAGATTAGAACAAAGTTCTTGCGAATCTGCACTATTTGTGGGTTTGCAACGCTCTATCCATCCAGGCCTCTTTATCTTCCACTTGTTTCTTACGGAATTGTAAAATTTTCTTGTGAATCTTTATTGCCTGTGAGGGAAAAGCATTATTCCTCCTTGCCACTGAGCTCTGCTGTTGTTCAAAACCATTAAAAACACATTGTTGGCCCTGGATGATATGTCTACACTCCTTAATATGACACACACACACACACATAAACATGCACACAGACTTTATTTCAACACAATCCCAGGCACACTTCAATGGAGCTTTATGTGGACATATCAGCTGACCATTCTAAAGAATGGGGTGCAGCACCGCAGTTAAGCTTTAGGCAGAGACCCGTCATTAGTCTTTTCAGCACGTTCGTGTTCAATTAAGTTGTTTATTTTGTCTTGGTTTTCTCCTAATGTGATTTGAGTGTCTCTGGACGGCGCTTATACATCTGTCCAGCCGTGGCAGCTGTAGCCTCTCATGCTAACTACCCATTTCCTCCACAGGCAACGTAAAATGAATCATCAGCTGAGTGATAAAGGATTTTCCCAAAGCTAGCTGACAGCCCTTTTTAAACGTAAAAGCTTCATGAATCACTGTTGTGCCGTATCAGCGAAGGATCAACAAACGCGTCGCGGGTGGTGGATTATTACTTTAAGATAAGTTTACTGCTGTCTGTTCCTCTGCCAAGTGAGTTATTACTCTGACACTATAGGGATATTGCTCTTCTAAGTGATGGGTACATAAAAGGACAGTCACACCCACAGTCACAGCGCACACAGACAAACATGGAGACACATGCAAGTCCATATATCAAAGTTAGGATCATGGGAAACAATGAATTCAGCTCAGTGTTGAACCCACTGCAACAATTAGCAGCAATGGATGACAGACTCTCTATAAGAGTGGATCAGAGGAGAGAAATACTGTGACATAGGAGGCTCCACTCCTTTAATCCCAATTACCTAATTCTCATTAATTATATGAAACTGGGAGTCTCTATACAGGTATGAGGGGCCATATAATAAGCACATACAGTGCTTATTTTATTATTACAATTTTACCAAGCAAATCAAGTAAAATAAAGGACCAAGGTACGCAGTATATGACTACATGAGAATAGGGTAAAACTAGAATGAAGAAAAAATGAAATACACAATCAATAATCAATAATAATAAACACACATTTCAAATGTAGCTTACAACCATACCCCACCTGGTACCTAAAAATGTACCATCTATAACAACAGGGTGAACAAGAACCAAACAATCAGACTCAATCAACCTCCGAGGAGAGGAGCAGGACGACCCCTGAGACAGGCCGAAGAAAGGTCTTGCTCAAACCATCTTTCACAGTCTTGATCTAACCTAACCTCTAATCCAAACCCACAAATGAGAAAGGTGGGTCTGCCTTAAGGTGCTCATCAGGTAAGTCAGACATCTTTGGAGGCTCCATTCTCCTGCGTAGTCTCCTACACGTAACACAATGAAAAAGGACGCTGCTGATGCGTCATTTCCCGCCAACGATCCACAGTCCTTCTGCCCTCAATGTACCCTCAGTGAGGTGACGTCCTTGATGCTGGACCAGCTCGTGATAGTGCCGGATGAGTAAGGTTGTGACATGACTCTGTCCAGGTAGGATCACAGGACTAATCTCATCTCCATCCAAACTTGCTTTGGACAAGCGTCCTCCAACCCTGAGAATCCCGGCTCCATCGATGTAGGGACGCTGAAGGCTGAGGAGTGGGCTCTTTTAAGGAATAGCTACTGATGCACTCCAATGCCCCTGCAAAGGCATCTTGCTGGACAGTCCGCAATATTATGGTTCTTGCTTTCTCCATGTCTTCTCTGGGACAGGGGACATGAGTGTGCCAACCTTTGCAACTCTTCCCCTGTGCGAATGAGTGTGCGATATGCCCAAGCCTAGCAACCGCTCGATTCAGGGACCGCCAGCTGGAGAACCTCTCAAAACACATCGGGTGAAGTCTGTCACTGGTAACCCTGCTGACATGGCAGGTGATCTGTGAGCGGATGTCAACGTCAGCATAAGGGTCGACCAAATCAAAGGAAGTAGGTGCCATTTCACCTACAGATGATGTCAACAGGAAAAGTGGTCCACTCAGCCATGTGGTGTGAGTCAGGCTGCCTGCCAGAACTGAACGTGACGCATGATCAGCTGAGTTTTGGCCAGTAGAGACGTAGTTCCACTGCTTTGGGCTGGCTGACCTCCTTATGCGTTGCATCCTGTTGCTCACGTACACATAGAATCGTCTTGATTCGTTGTGAATGCAGCCTAGGACCACTTTACTATCAGAATAGAAGGTCACAGCATCAAAAATGGTATCCATCTCCACAATGGCATCTGCTATTTCCACAGCTAAAACTGTGGCACACAACTCAAGCCTTGGAACTGTTGTTCCAGAGCGAGGGGCAAGCTTTGCCTTACCAAATATGAAGGCAACCTCCACCTTACCGCTAGCATCGGTTACTTTTAAGTATGCAACAGCGGCGATAGCAGTTGTGGATGCATCGCAGAAGACACACAGCTCCCTCCTGTGTGCTTGCTGAAAGGAGATGGAGGTGTATTGCTGTGGAATCTTGACCTGTTCAAGCTCTTTCAGAGAGTCCCTCCACAGCTTCCATTCTCTGAACCTCTCTGTTTATTGAGTTGACAGGATCCTACGCTTTGTGTAGGGTTTCTCTGCATCAGATACTTGGAAGGTGAACACATCCTCTGAAATGTCCCAGCTCACTCCTAAACTTCTCTGCATGGGAGGGAGGTCTGTGCTCAGACCCAGGTCTTTCAGTCCCTTCGCCAGATCATCAGGAGGAAAAGCTTTCATCATAGCCATCCTGTTGGACAATATTTTGTGAAGCCACAAGTTGGAGATGGCTAACATGTCTTGAGTGTTGCGAAGAAGTACAATGGCTTCCGCTTCTGAAGGAACTGACACCAGACCATCATCGACGTAGAAGTTCCTCTCAACAAACAACCTTGCCTCTGGTCCATATTCAATCTCTCCAACAGTAGCAGCTCTTAGGAGCCCGTATGTAGCCACAGATGGTGATGGGCTATTAGCAAAGACATGAACGCACATCCTGTACTCAATGACATCATCATCAAGCTCGTTATTGTGATACCAGAGGAAGCGCAGGAAGTTCCGATGGTCCTTGCGCACAACAAAGCAATGGAACATCTGCTGCATGTCAGTCGTCACGGCCACTGGTTCTCTCCTGAACCGCAGCAGTACTCCAAGGGAGGAGGACGTCATTGTGGGATACACTGGAGTCGGGCGCTGGAGTCGAATACCACCTTTACTTGTCCGGGCTTCTGAGGATGATACACCCCAAAGTAAGGTAGATACCAACACTCTCCATCTGGTGGTAGGGGTGGAGCCACTACTGCATGTCCATTTTCGAAGAGTTTTTTCATGAACTCAATGAAATAGTCTCTTTTTTCCGGATGTTTTTTGAGTGTCTTGGTTACTGCAACCAGACGATTGTTAGGTCACAATTGTTAGGGAGACGCTGGCGTGGGCTCCGAAAGGGGAGGGGAGCGTACCAGCTGTTGTCATCACCTTGATTCTGCTCCCTTTCCATAATTCTCAGGAAGGCAATATCTTCCATAGATGGGGCTGTATTCTCATCGTCCTTTGTGTAACAGAAGACAGACTCCCCCACGAATGGTGACTTATCGCTCAGCAAGGATAACTGTTCCCATGTTGGGACCGAAGGCTTCTGAGACGGGCGTGTGTGGTTGAGGCTCTCTTTGATTTAAATTTTATTGAGGCAAGGGTGCATAACGCTGAGGCGGCCGTTCTCGAGAACATGGGTTCAGAAGGTGTTCACTGGTGAGGGTCTATGTACGTCATTGATACACACATCTCCTACTATCACCCAGCCAAGGGCTAATCGTTGGGCAAAAGGAGCACGCCGGGGACCATAGCGTTGCTCGAGAACCTTGTGCACTTGGATAATGTCCCTCCCAAAGAGAAATAAAATCTCCGCCTCGGAGTCATGAGGAGGTATCTTAGAGGCTAGGGACTCCAGGTGCGAATGGTACTTCACAACAGCTGGTGTGGGAATCTCTGCCCTATTATCAGGGACTTGATCACACTCGATAAGTGTAGGGAGAGCTAGACTAGTCTTTTTGTCAGACGATTCCACAATAAACCCCCTTGCCCTGCGGCCTGCAGTCTCTGACACTACTGCACACGTTCTGAGTGTATAAGGAGAGGTGTCGTCACTTATGCTGAACTTCTCAAAGAAAGATGACCTGGCCAAAGACCTGTTACTTTGGTCATCTAGGATAGCATACGTCTTTATTTTCTTATCTGGTTGGGCTTCAGGATATACATAGACAAGGCAGATTTTGGCACATGATTTAGCTGTCATACTGTCTCCACAAACCTCTGTGCAAGTTGAGGTGGCGACTGAAGGAGGAGATTCCCCTCTCTCCCGGACTTGCTCTTGAGGGGGGCTGACGTTTGTCTTCACCGCCCAAGGTGCTGGACCCGCATGAAGAGCTGCAATGTGCTTATCACTTTGGCACTCTGAGCAGCTGATGACAGCCTTGCAGTCTTTAGCTTGGTGAGAGGTTGAAAGACAACAACGGAAGCATATCCTCTTCTCCTTAAGCAAGGCCTTACGCTCCTCCAGAGGCTTCTCTCTAAAGGCTCTACACCTTTGCAGAGGGTGTGGCTTTTGATGGATAGGACACTGTTTCTTTAGGTCTTCCGACCGCTTATATTCAGGACTGTCTGAACTCTTAGGGCAACCGGACTCATCACTCCTGAGAGCATTATCCACCTCTGTTGTGTGCACCATTATCTGGGTTCTGGCTGACTTCTGTGAGAGCCTCTCTCCTTTAGGTGGCATGATGCTGGGAGCTGCAACCGCAAAACTCGGATCATTCCTCATCCTTGCTTCTTTACGAATGAAACTGGAGAACACAGAGAAGGGCAGGAAGTTGATGTGATGTTGCTGTTTGTACCTCGTACCATGTACCATCCATTTCTCTTGCAGGCTGTATGGCAGTTTCTCCAGGATCGGGTTAATGCCTTGTGCAGTGTCCAAAAAGGCCAGAGCAGGTAGGTAACCATCTTCTTTGGCTGCCTCTATCTCCAAGAGAAGATCGCCTAACTCCTGGAACCTTTGGGGGTCTCTATTCAAGACTTAAGGGAAACATTCAAGCTCGTTAAAGAGAGCAGTCTCCATCGCCTCTGGAGATCCGTAGCACTCTTCCAGCCTTCCCCAGACCATACTTAGAGCCTCAGCAGGGTGCCTGACATGAACTGACCTCACTCTCCTTGCATGCTCAGCAGATTCTGATCCGAGCCACTTTATCAGCAGGTCTAGCTCCTCACTAGGCTTCAGACCCAGGTCTTTGACAGCATTGGAGAAGGTGGATTTCCAGGCCCAATAGTTTTCAGGTTTATCATCAAATTTTATGAGCCCAGCTGCAATTAGGTCCCAACGAGCTAGGAACCTTGCTAGGTCTGATACACCTGGACTGGATTCTCCTCTGCGCAGAGAGTTACTATCAGCTGTATTGTCTCTAGGTGACCATGGGTTCTTTACTTCAGAGGCTGGCTGAGGTCGATTCCACTTATCTCCTCTTTCCCATGTGAGTGAGACTGGTGTCTGATTTGAATCAGCAGCCATCATAATAGGAGTTCTCGGTTGGAAAGATGAAGGGTTCCTCTCACATTGGCCACGTCGTTCACGATGTAGATGTGAATCGGTAAGCTCGAGGGAATCTCTTTTCTCTTTACTCAAATCTGGATAGTCCGGCAACTCATTGGATTTCACGTAGGCGTATTGTTCTTGAACGTACTTCTCTGTTCTCTCAACTGAATGATTCGATGAGCCTTGGTCAACGTCATCAACTCGAGCCAAGTCCTCCACATCTATCTATTTGCTGGATTGCTTTGACAACTTGGATCTGTATGATGAGCGTGAGCAATGTGACCTAGTCTCATTGCTCTTTCCTTCTGCGGCTGACATTGTAGCTGTGATAGGTGGGGCTGAGCAGGCTTGGTATCTCACTCGGGACGATAGAGATCACTGTAGAGTCTTTTTACTGTTCTGCCCCCATCAAAGAGTCCCCTTCAATTGGACAGACAGATAACTCCTTCCACACGCTGGTCAGTTATATGATGGATTTATTCTGTGCCACCGTTGCAACTGACAGCATGAGAATAGGGTAAAACGAGAATGAAGAAAAAATGAAATACACAATCGGTGTGCTTAATAATAATATAATAACACACATTTCAAATGTAGCTTACAACCATAGCTAACCTAGCTTGACACATAAGATAGTTATATATTGAGCAACCAAACTCACAAAAAGCTCTTGGACATCCTCACAAATATTCATATAAAATACATGTTTACAACATTTTCTTAACAATACTTAAAGACAATGCTTCTCTGAACCAGATAGATGCAGATACTTCACCACTCACTCCAACATGTGCCTATGCAGACTGTCTTCAATGCAAACAAAAAGTCAAGATGGCTGCCAACTCGAATCAGGAAGCTTGACAGGAAGATGTGCCACCTAGTGGCTGCAGAACGATTTGCACCAATTGAGTTTAACGCAGTCCAGAACCGGATGTAATACTTTGTACACATCGTCTTGTTTGTCCCTACAATCAATCTCTATCTTACCTGTGGACATGTGCTTTAGCAATGACGCATGAGATACAAGAGTTGCAGCAAGACTAAAGCAAAGAGCCAGTTGGCAGAAAGTGCCATCCACAATAAAGTTCTTCTCATATTGTATTGTTGTTTTACACCTTGGAGGGGTAAAACTGATTCCTCATTTTGACAGATGCTGTCTTAACCAAATTCTACAAAAATTTTCATTCCAGGGCTGACAGTAATACAGTGTTACAATTAAACTAGTACAACAAAGTCGCGAGTGCTCAGCCTCACACATGAAAACCAGTTTACTTGGAGACATTTGGCACATGCGTGGTAGAATTATTTTCTGGTATGAATCTCGCAGTGAAGAGATGATACATCAAGACAGAGGTATTTCATTTTTAGCTCCCTCATCCATTTGAAGAACTCCTTCTTCTACATTCTTCAGAAAAAAACTCTTCAGGAAAACAGCTGAGTATTATACAATCTTTAAAGGTATGACACAGCTTAAAAGCAGCAGGCAGGAACACGTGGGGGTGCCACTCACACTGTAAAGCACAAAGCCTCTGCAGGCAAATTCCATCCAACAGGTAGAACAGGGTAGACGACAGGTTGGCTCGCAGATCCCGCCCATTACAATTTTGATGTGACTGAGGTGTTGCGGTTTTCGGAAGCGTCTGAGAAATTTAGAGCTACGCAGTTACTTTTTACTTTCATAGTTCATGTGATTTACAAATTCCAAAAACATGTACACTACGGTCATCACATCGGCAAGGCAGCATGGCAGTAAAGTCTACGAAAGTTGCATCAAGGTGAGTGCGTCATGCTCTAGTCAGGCTGCTGTGCTGGTCTGGTGTTGAACTGACTGACTGTCATATCAAATTCCAGCTTCTTCTTTGATGCTCCAACAGTTCATGTGTATGCCAAGATAGACTTGTCCTTCCTGCACTCGTACTGTACATGCGCTCACATGACGCAGTTAATGATAGTAATGTGACGGCAGTGATGGCAGATTGTGAACAAAACAATTGTGGTTGACCAAAATTGACATTAACAGAGAGAAAAATACGTTTTGTACTTTAAGTTAATACATTAGTTGTCATTATGCTACCTGACATGTTTGAGTGAAGAAGAATATGCAAATGAGGGGGTGTTTATTGGTGTCAGATGCAAAGTACTCTAAATGCTCTAAATTAAAGTGCTATGCCATTGTATTGCCATGTTGAATTCATACAAAAAAATAAGAATATTGTGATCTGGGCTGCAACATAGTGGGCAAAGTGTTCATATCTGTTTCTTTTCTCTGCTTTCACAGATGAATCTAAATAATGTCATGAAGATATTTTTTCTAACAGTGGTAGCTTCCTCTTTTTTGTGCCTTGTGATCTTTCTATATTTTGAAGAACCAGCCCCTTCTTGCCCATCTCCAACATCAGCAGAAGAGGACTATACAGGCATTATGACCAGAGCAAAGCCTGTCGTCCTGCTGTGGTTCCTGCCTCTGGATGTGAAGATTGATTTCAGTGTTTGCGCCACCTACTTCAACATTGACAGCTGCACTCTGACCGATGACAGATCACGCTACCATGAAGCACATGGAGTCATATTCTTCCACAAAAGCATAAACTATGAATTGAAAAACATGCCGCACGGCCCTCGTCCGGCTTTCCAGAAGTGGATTTGGTTCAATGTGGAATCCCCGACCAACACAGGGAAGACAACAGCTGTTGAGAACTTGTTCAACCTAACTCTGAGCTACAGGAGAGATGCTGACATCATTGTTAGGAATGACCTCACCATCGTGGAGAACCCAGAAAAATTTATTCTTCCCAAGAAAGACAAGCTGGTGTGTTGGATCGTAAGCAACCATGACCCCCGCACTGGCACTAACACAAGGGAGTCATATTATCGAGAACTGTCCAAGCATATAGAAATCAGCGTCTTCGGCAAAGCTTTCGGAGGGCCCGAGTTGAGCTACGACAACTATTACTCGACCATCGCCAGCTGTAAGTTCTACCTCTCATTTGAGAACACGATCCACAGAGACTACATCACAGAGAAGATTAATGGGCCCCTAGTCGCTGGGACTGTCCCTGTAGTTCTGGGTTCCACCAGAGAAAACTACGAGCAGTTTGTTCCCTCCGACGCCTTCATTCATGTAAATGATTTCCCCGATCCACAGTCGCTGGCTGAGTTCCTGCTCACCTTGGACAAGGATGAAGAGGCGTACATGCGCTACTTTGAGTGGAGGAATTTCTTGAAAGCTACGCCTCACCTGCTGTCAACCAAAAACGAATTCATTCACCCAATCTGCCTCGCCTGTGACCACATGTCCAGAGACCTGACCTATCATGAAATTACTGGTCTTAATGACTGGTATTTTGTGTGAAAACCTCAAGTGAAACATCCTCATTCTCTCTGAGTCATACTGTACTAGCTTTCTAGGTTTAGATGGAATCTTTCCCTGCCGTGTGTTAGGTATGAGTTTGTTTCTATATATTGTTGTCAGAAGACCAGAGCCTGACGCAACTTGTTCAACCACCTGTACCTTCCCAAAACCCAGCCACTCATTTTAGTACTGTTTTTAAGTCTTGCCCCTCTGCCAAGCGGACAACCTGTGCTTTCTGTTGCCATTCCAGTTCGGGTGCGGGTGTGGACTGCAAAGTATTTATGCACTTTCTTTTTAAAGTGGGAAAATCCTCATGGTGTTTCATGATAACAAGGGAGATCATACATTCATGCCAGTAGATGCTGAATACTTATTAAAGGAGTCTGTCTGTAGACATAAAACCTTTACTAGCAGCCTCTGTAGACATGTTGCTTTCATATGACTGGGATCCATTTGTTTTGTAATTTTAAAAAAAAGCTGATTTCTTTTCAGATATTGTACTAGCTGAATTATTGTTTGATTAAATATGATGAAAATAAAAAGGGGTATGCGTTGAAGGGTATGTGTATCTGAGCACCACTCATTCAAAGTAAAATGCCTCCTAAATATTCTTTTAATTGGAGTGGAAAGGCGGCTAGCACTGAAGAAGCTAGATTCAAGAAGATATGGGCTGTGTCCGAAACCACTCCCTAACCCCTATATAGGGCCCTTAATCGGGTGGACGCTATTTGAAGTAGTGTCCGAATGTCTAGTGAACGAGATTAAGGGCACTTAATGTATCCCACAATGCACCTTGATTCCAAGTGTACATCGGATGGTCACTAGCTGGACCCCTATATCCCATCATGCTCTGTGGTCGGACAGCAGGAAGGGAGCATGGATAGGAATGAATGGGCCGGTGTTTAGTCCGGTATCCAGGTTGTATAATACTTACACAGAAGAGAGCGAGACAATAGCAGACTTGGCACAGCAGCTGCTGTACAGATAGAAGAAAATTGCCCTTTAATGAATTTGTGAAATGTGAATGGTGATATTAATACAATGAATGCAAGTCACTTACTAATGTATTGTTTACCAAAGTTCGAAAGCTTTTGCATTTTCTGCCAATTTGGCACGTATAATGCAACGGTTAGTGACGTGATCTCGGTGACTCCAAACGAGTGTCCGACAGTATTTGTCGGTAAGTGAGGGCACTATATAGTGCACTACATGTAGTGCACTATATAGGGGTTAGCGATTAGGGGTTAGGGGGTGGTTTCGGACACAGCCATGGACACAATACAATCCAGTTACTGGTGCAACTGGTGTGGCAGCAAAAGTAAAGCATCGACTGTCTTTTGTGTAGTTCTCTTTAGATGACACATATCTGCCTTTGACGGTCCGTCAGTTTTTGGCTTTGCTTTTAATTGCAGCCTCAATGAATTTACTTTAAAAATCTGCTTAAACGCTGTATTTTTACTGTATTTTATACTGTATTTTTAGCTGCTCATGGGTAGACCAGCTTGGACTTTCGCCACCTTCCGCTCACCTGTTGAACCAGTTCACCAACCTACAGACGAGCTCACTCCGACCTGCTGCTGAAGGAGTTTGTCAGTGTTTCACACGGTGAGAAGGTGATCCCCCCCTTCTCACCGCTGCGCTGGCCTGCGCAAGCGGGGGAGGGGAGACAGAGGGACCGGACCCGTTTCCCTCTGGGTGCACGGGCACAGATGAACAATACACCGGGGCACTGTGGTGATTGTGATCTGCGTTCGTTTATTTTAAGTGTGAATGGGTAGTGGGGAAATGCTTGTGCACTATGGTGGTGGCTGCGGAGGAGTTTGGTCACGTGCCGACGCCATAGCGCACCACGCTCCGCTGCAGCCACAGTCACGTAGTCACTTACCGATCATTTCATGTCCCCATAACCAACCTCGACACCATCACCACCGGGTAGGGAGGTACCCGCAACCCCGTCCCATTTCAACAGTAGTTTTTCGCCTCAGTCACCAGTACACTACACTAAACACGCAATACTCACCATCGGCTCCAGCTCCACGGCTCCCAGGCGGAAGCGCGCTAGCTGCAGCTGCCGGGGTTTTAACTCCGCCCTCGGAGCTGGGGTTTGGTATACTGCACGGTGGAGGGGTGTTTGGTATGTTTTTGGTCTGTGTAAACGATTATGTTAATTTGGTGGTGGTCTTATAGCAATATATGGTTGATTGGTCACTCTTATTGTGTTTATTTCTATTTACTACCAGAGGGAGGGAGAGAGAGAGACGAGAGACACATGCTTGCTGTGGGGCAGCGTTACTTGGCTGAAGTGTACCAGAGAGTAGAGCCAGCTCTTGTTTTGCTTTGATTTGCTTTTTGCATTGTTTCTTTTTGGTTTCTGACACTTTTTTTGGACTGGGTGAATAAAGCACCAGTTTGAATTTACCTCTGCTGCCTACTCGTCCTCCGTCAACTGTCCAGCTGCCAGTCCCACACTTGGGGTGACCACTCGCTACCTCACACACACACGTTCATCAAGGTTTGTGCAGAGAAAACGGACACACAAACGGATTGCTTGACACCTTTTCCCTTTTATTGGCCACATCTCTCTTTTGTGACCCTTAAAATCACCTCGCTCTTTCTGTCCATTCTGTCCTCTCTCTGCATACCACAGCTTTGCTTTCATTTACTCTTGAAAAAGCACTCATAACGCACTTCTATTCATTCACAGTCCTCTCTCTCTCTCTCTCTCTCTCTCTCTCTCTCTCTCTCTCTCTCTCTCTCTCACTCATCATTCCATTTTCCGCTTCATTTTCTGAGACCCACACACAAGTGGGGTCACCAAGAAAGACATGGTCTCAACTAGACAAGCGCACTAATAAAAAAGGCCGGACCTATTATAAAACTGAAGATGCAAACTCATTGGACCAAGTTGTCCCCGGCCTTTGGAACAACAAAGACACAACAAGCTAATAAAGTTTGTCTCACTATCACAGCCCAGTGTTGCTCTGCAGCCTCTCTGCGTGTCCCTACGCGGCACATTCCCTACCCAGCATGCCACATCGGGTGATGCCACTGGACAAACTTCACCCACCCTTCGCTCTCCTCTTTCTCTTTCTCCCTCTCCTTCTCCTTGGCTCTGCAAGACTTGTGCAGGAGTCCTATCAGCTTTCCTTTGGCACATGCGTGGTAGAATTATTTTCTGGTATGAATGTGGCAGTGAAGAGATGACACGTCAAGACAGGTATTTCATTTTTAGCTCCCTCATCCATTTGAAGCACTCCTTCTTCTACACTCTTCAGAAAAAAACTCTTCAGGAAAACAGCTGTGAGTATTATACAATCTTTAAATGTTGAATGAATGGTATCGAGAGGCTTTGCAGACATTTTGTGAATGCTGCCAATGACATAACTTGTATGTATTCACCTGTTCTCTCACCTCGTGATTGGAACTAGAGCTGTAAAATGAAAAACACATGAAAGGGCAAAACATTTTGATCAGGTGTCCTACATAGTCTATATATTAGACTATGTTTCTACTACTTGCTGCTATTATGCTACTTCTTATTTGCAAAACCTAATCCAGGTTTCCTTAGAGCATTTATTTTCTTAAAACCTTGGCAACTGCAGCACTCTTTGTAGTTACAATTTTTTGTAACTTTTTTTCAAACCTGGGCATTGTTTTAATACGTCACTCATAACCTGTCAAACCTGCAGCCCACTTCAAACCAGTTCCCAGCCACACCTCCCCCATGGACAGCCCAGCTCCTCAGCACAGTCCCACTCTACACAGGCCTTCAAAACACAAAGCAAATCAATCATGAATAATCATAATCATAGCGTAAAACCATCACTTTTCACGGTAACATTGTCAGAAATACCAACTTAATGGACTCTTGGACTCTCTTTGATTATTGATAGGAATTAGAGGTATGGTACAGCTTAAAAGCAGCAGGCAGGAACACGTGGGGGTAATACACTGTAAACCACAAAACCTCTGCAGGCAAACTGGGTAGACAGGTTGGCTTTCAGATCTCGCCCATTACATTTTTTTGATGCGACAGTGAGGTGTTGCGGTTTTCGGAAGCATCTGAGAAATTTAGAGCTACGCAGTTACTTTTTACTTTCATAGTTCATGTGATTTATAAACTCCAAAAACATGTACACTACAGTCATCACATCAGCAAAAATACGTTTTGTACTTTAAGTTAATACATTAGTTGTCATTATGCTACCTGACATGTTTGAGTGAAGAAGAATATGCAAATGAGGGGGTGTTTATTGGTGTCAGATTTAAAGTACTCTAAATGCTCTAAATTAAAGTGCTATGCCATTGTATTGCCATGTTGAATTCATACAAAAAAATAAGAATATTGTGATCTGGGTTGCAACATAGTGGGCAAAGTGTTCATATCTGTTTCTTTTCTCTGCTTTCACAGATGAATCGAAAAAATGTCATGAGGATATTTTTTCTAACAGTGGTAGCTTCCTCTTTTTTGTACCTTGTGATCTTTCTATATTTTGAAGAACCAGCCCCTTCTTGCCCATCTCCAACATCAGCAGAAGAGGACTATACAGGCATTATGACCAGAGCAAAGCCTGTCGTCCTGCTGTGGTTCCTGCCTCTGGATGTGAAGATTGATTTCAGTGTTTGCGCCACCTACTTCAACATTGACAGCTGCACTCTGACCGATGACAGATCACACTACCAGGAAGCACATGGAGTCATATTCTTCCACAAAAGCATAAACTATGAATTGAAAAACATGCCGCACGGCCCTCGTCCGTATTTCCAGAAGTGGATTTGGTTCAATGTGGAATCCCCGACCAACACAGGGAAGACAACAGCTGTTGAGAACTTGTTCAACCTAACTCTGAGCTACAGGAGAGATGCTGACATCATTGTTAGGAATGACCTCACCATCGTGGAGAACCCAGAAAAATTTATTCTTCGCAAGAAAGACAAGCTGGTGTGTTGGATCGTAAGCAACCATGACCCCCGCACTGGCACTAACACAAGGGAGTCATATTATCGAGAACTGTCCAAGCATATAGAAATCAGCGTCTTCGGCAAAGCTTTCGGAGGGCCCGAGTTGAGCTACGACAACTATTACTCGACCATCGCCAGCTGTAAGTTCTACCTCTCATTTGAGAACACGATCCACAGAGACTACATCACAGAGAAGATTAATGGGCCCCTAGTCGCTGGGACTGTCCCTGTAGTTCTGGGTTCCACCAGAGAAAACTACGAGCAGTTTGTTCCCTCCGACGCCTTCATTCATGTAAATGATTTCCCCGATCCACAGTCGCTGGCTGAGTTCCTGCTCACCTTGGACAAGGATGAAGAGGCGTACATGCGCTACTTTGAGTGGAGGAATTTCTTGAAAGCTACGCCTCACCTGCTGTCAACCAAAAACGAATTCATTCACCCAATCTGCCTCGCCTGTGACCATATGTCCAGAGACCTGACCTATCATGAAATTACTGGTCTTAATGACTGGTATTTTGTGTGAAAACCTCAAGTGAAACATCCTCATTCTCTCTGAGTCATACTGTACTAGCTTTCTAGGTTTAGATGGAATCTTTCCCTGCTGCGTTCAAGGGTATGTGTATCTGAGCACCACTTATTCAAAGTAAAATGCCTCCTCAACATTCTTTTAATTGGGGTGGAAAGGTGGCTAGCACTGAAGAAACTAGATTCAAGAAGATATGGACACAATACAATCCAGTTACTGGTGCAACTGGTGTGGCAGCAAAAGTAAAGCATCGACTGTCTTTTGTGTAGTTCTCTTTGAATGACACATGTCTGCCTGTGACGGTCCGTCACAGTTTTTGACTTTGCTTTTAATTGCAGCCTCAATGAATTTATTTTAAAAATCTGCTTAAACACTGCATTTTTACTGTGTTTTATACTGTATTTTTAGCTGCTCATGGGTAGACCAGCTTGGACTTTCGCCACCTTCCGCTCACCTGTTGAACCAGTTCACCAACCTACAGATGAGCTCACTCCGACCTACTGCTGAAGGAGTTTGTCAGTGCTTCACACGGTGAGAAGGTGATCCTCCCCCTCCTCACCCCTGCGCTGGGCTGCGCAAGCGGGGGAGGGGAGACAGAGGGACCGGACCCGTTTCCCTCTGGGTGCACGGGAACAGATGAACAATACACCGGGGCACTGTGGTGATCTGCGTTTGTTTATTTTAAGTGTGAATGGGTAGTGGGGAAATGCTTGTGCACTACGGTGGCAGCTGCGGAGGAGTTTGGTCACGTGCCGACGCCATAGCGCACCACGCGCTCTGGCGTGGTCGAGCACGCGGCTCCGCTGCAGCCACAGTCACGTAGTCACTCAGGATCATTTCATGTCCCCATAACCAACCTCGACACCATCACCACCGGGTAGGGAGGTACCCGCAACCTGGTCCCATTTCAACAGTAGTTTTTCACCTCAGTCACCAGTACACTACACTACGCAACTTGTTCTACCACCTGTACCTTCCCAAAACCCAGCCACTCATTTTAGTCCTGTTATTAAGTCCTGTCCCTCTGCCAAGAGTACATCCTGTGCTTTCTGTTGCCATTCCAGTTCGGGTGCGGGTGTGGACTGCAAAGTATTTATGCACTTTCTTTTTAAAGTGGGAAAATCCTCATGGTGTTTCCAGATAACAAGGGAGATCATACATTCATGCCAGTAGATGCTGAATACTTTTTAAAGGAGTCTGTCTCCTCCTTCATGTCCCCATAAACGACCTCGACACCATCACCACCGGGTAGTGATGGAACTTCGGAGCGAAGTTCCATCACTTCGGAGCGTGTGCTGAGTAATCCCAGAAATTTTTAGCGAAGCGCGTATCGAGGCTTGCTTCTTTAGGGGCGAGTGACGTCACGAATGACGTTGCGGCTCATGAAGCGGTTCCAAAGCCGGGGCTTTGGAAAGTATAGTCCCTTTTACAACCGACGTCATCAAAAAGCTGTGCGCGCATAGGGGCGAATGAGAGAGACAAAAACATTGAGGGAAAAGTTGAGATAGCAAACTAAAAAAATGTCTGGTTGCTGTGTCTACAGGTGTCAGAACCGATATCCTACCGGCAGAGTAAAGTTTTGTAGGATTCTGAGGAGGGCGGCCATTCCGAAGGTGTTTGTTGCTGCAGGCGATTAAACGTGTTGACTCGAATCAGGACGTAATCTGAAATGCTCATGTCTGTAGAGCCCACTTTATATCCGTTAAGGTAATCCGTTATTGTGTGCCGCGGCCACGGTCCATGGTCCAGTCTCTCTGTGCCCATGGTTCAGTCTCTGTGTCCCCGGCTCCGGGTCTCTGCCCCCCGCAGGAGCTGCAGCCACACCCCCCTCTTGCTGCGCTGTCCCCCAGCTCCACTCCACCGCTGAGTGAAACAAGCAATATTCATCTTTTCACAACAACTTTTGAGTTTGGAGAACTTTTAAGACAGAATTCGGAATCTATGTCATGGTACCCGATGTTCTGTACATGACCACAGGCAACGTATTCATACGCATACAGTACCTTTTAGGCTCGTAACTTTCGGTTTCTCTCGGTTTCTGAACTAAATGAGTATAAATATCCGGCAATTGTTTATTTAGCCACTCGCCGAGGCCAGAGATGCACATTTCTGACCATTAGACCTGGTCTCGGGAACAGAGATAACCCACAAGAATCACAGCACGTCTCCATGTACCCGGTCACAGCCGCTGTAGGTTGCTCTGAAATGGTCGCGATCCTCTCAGAATCCTGTAAAACCTTATTCTATCGGTAGAATATTGATTCTGACAACTGTAAAATCAACAGCCAGACATTTTCATGCTGGGAACCTTTTGCTATCTCAGCTTGCAGTATTTCTCAATGTTTTTGTCTCTCTCATTAAGAATGAATGGGAACAACGGCACTTCCGTTGCCACAATATGCGCGCATACGTCATTGTATACAAACAGTAAAAGGGTCTATATAAGCTTGATGGATCCGCAGAAAGTTTGTCTGAGTTGTTTGGTGGATGGTTCTGAATGTGCATTTGAGAGAGTGTGTTTTTTGATGGAGCCAGCCGAGAGGAAGAGGGTTTTTGCCTGTATGGTAACATTTTGATCTGGCTTATCCCAAAAAGGTATTAGTAATACCTTCTTGTAACAGTTTATTACATAGAATAAGCCAGTATATAATGAAATGTGTTAGTACCATTGTCCTTTTTCACCACAGTATACACAAGCACGGATTTGAAACCAATACTGCAGATTTGAAACCAATACAGCAAATATTCACATAAACGTCTCTTCTCCTGTTGGATTTATTTAAACACTGGCTGAAAATGTACACTTTAAAAAAGAAAAATAGACCTCTATTCGCATTACCCACACATTAATCAAAAACCATGTCATGGATGGGATTATGCCCATATTGACACTGTTGCCAGACAGCCAAGAGCTGATCATCATAGTTCAAATGACAATGACAGTTTGGACCAACAGGGGGTTTTGTGTGCACATGAAGCCTCGAGAAATGAACCCTTTGCCGAACCAATTTGGTGGAAAGCTTCAGGAAACTTCATTTGGCCATCACTACCACCAGGTAGTGAAGTACCCGCAACCCGGTCCCAATCAGTCACCAGTACACTACACCAAACTCCGCCCTCGGAGCTGGGGTTTGGTACACTGTGCACGGTGGAGGGGTGTTTGGTGTGTTTTTGGTTAGTGTAAACGATTGTTAATTTGGTGGTGGTCTTATAGCAATAGATGGTTGATTGGTCATTGTTATTATATTTATTTTTATTTACAATGATTTGTTGTTATTGTAAATATGTTTTTGGAGGGGGTTACTTGATCTCTGCATTGG
Source organism: Karalla daura (assembly GCA_029224185.1). Classification (NCBI taxonomy): domain Eukaryota; kingdom Metazoa; phylum Chordata; class Actinopteri; order Chaetodontiformes; family Leiognathidae; genus Karalla; species Karalla daura. Next base: position 7,099,792 of record CM055198.1, read on the forward strand.
TTGAGTCCAATCCAGGGAACAGGTAGCCCTATATGAGGGAGACCTCAGTCTACCAGAGGGAGGGAGAGAGACGAGAGACACATGCTTGCTGTGAGGCTGTGTTATTTGGCTGAAGTGTACCAGAGAGTAGAGCCAGCTCTTGTTTTGCTTTGATTTGCTTTTTGCATTGTTTCTTTTTGGTTTCTGCCACTTTCTTTTGTACTGGGTGAATAAAGCACCAGTTTGAATTTACCTCTGCTGCCTACTCGTCCTCCGTCAACTGTCCAGCTGCCAGTCCCACACTTGGGGTGACCACTCACTACCTCACACACACATGTTCATCAAGGTTTGTGCAGAGAAAACGGACACAAACGGATTGCTTGACACCTTTTCCCTTTTATTGGCCACATCTCTCTTTTGTGACCCTTAAAATCACCTCGCTCTTTCTGTCCATTCTGTCCTCTCTCTGCATACCACAGCTTTGCTTTCATTTACTCTTGAAAAAGCACTCATAACGCACTTCTATTCATTCACAGTCCTCTCTCTCTCTCTCTCTCTCTCTCTCTCTCTCTCTCTCTCTCTCTCACTCATCATTCCATTTTCCGCTTCATTTTCTGAGACCCACACACAAGTGGGGTCACCAAGAGAGACATGGTCTCAACTAGTCAGGCACACTAATAAAAAAGGCCGGACCTATTATAAAACTGAAGATGCAAACTCATTGGACCACGTTGTCCCCGGCCTTTGGAACAACAAAGACACAACAAGCTAATAAAGTTTGTCTCACTATCACAGCCCAGTGTTGCTCTGCAGCCTCTCTGCGTGTCCCTACGCGGCACATTCCCTACCCAGCATGCCACATCGGGTGATGCCACTGGACAAACTTCACCCACCCTTCGCTCTCCTCTTTCTCTTTCTCCCTCTCCTTCTCCTTGGCTCTGCAAGACTTGTGCAGGAGTACCATCAGCTTTCCTTTGGCACATGCGTGGTAGAATTATTTTCTGGTATGAATGTGGCAGTGAAGAGATGACACGTCAAGACAGGTATTTCATTTTTAGCTCCCTCATCCATTTGAAGCACTCCTTCTTCTACACTCTTCAGAAAAAAACTCTTCAGGAAAACAGCTGAGTATTATACAATCTTTAAATGTTGAATGAATGGTATCGATAGGCTTTGCAGACATTTTGTGAATGCTGCCAATGACATAACTTGTATGTATTCACCTGTTCTCTCACCTCGTGATTGGAACTAGAGCTGTAAAATGAAAAACACATGAAAGGGCAAAACATTTTGATCAGGTGTCCTCTCTTTGAGTCATTGTACTGTCTTACATAGTCTATATATTAGACTATGTTTCTACTACTTGCTGCTACTTTGCTACTTCTTATTTGCAAAACCTAATCCAGGTTTCCTTAGAGCATTTATTTTCTTAAAACCTTGGCAACTGCAGCACTCTTTGTAGTTACGATTTTTTGTAACTTTTTTTCAAACCTGGGCATTGTTTTAATACGTCACATCAATCACATCAATTGAAATTAAAGGTGTGATACAGCTTAACACTCGGTCTACCAGGATTCTGCAACTACTAGAACTACCGTGGCAGTCATTTTGACTGCTCGGACATTATTTGTATATAATTTGGATTATCATTAAAAATATCTAAGTATAAACTGGTGGAATAGGTAAAAACACATCAGGACACCAAATGAAAACTATAATAATTGAGTGTTTCATTTGTTTAACTGACGCAACATAACTTCTCTGCAATTATACATGCAAACTCGAAATTCAACCATTTGCTCTGTGAAGTAAAAACAAATGTATCCTACTTTCAAAATAGGTTGGTGTCATCATTAGACCTTAACAATGAAAAATTATTAACTGTTATGAACATTCCAAAATGCTGGGATGGCTGCCAGCCAGCTGGAGACACTGTTTCATGCCTCTGTGCTGAAGTTTGAGGGACAGCTTCTTCAACCAATGGTGGGCTGAGTGCTCTTGTGGTTGACACAGTAGGTGCCACTGATGTTTCAAAATGTTCCACTGCCACCAAAACATTATTGCCTTATTAGTTTTATTTCATGGAATATTCATCTTATCAGAAATGTTCTCTTTTTTTCTTTTCCAAATTATGGCACACTTGATAGACCAAAAACCTGTCTATCAGAAAATCATGCTGTTTTGTAAATTATTTGAAGGCCCTCTGCAATACCTACATAAAGGCTAAGAAGCTGACAAGATCACAGCTAGCACAGGCTTGCATTACAAAAATATGCATTATGGCAAACAATAGCCTAATAAGAATGACAATAAGTCCTCCTGTAGGCCTCGTACCTTGAAAATTAGCAGATGATGAAATGATTTCTGAGTCACTCTCAGAGCTAGATAAAGCTTTTTCCAAACACCGAGACGTCACTCTGAACCTGCTCCTCCATCAGATTCTTCCTCATCAAGGCTCTGAAGCAAGGCTAAAGCCTCCATTGCTGTCATTTTCTTTCTACTTGTCATGTTTATCTCTTGGGTTTAGAGTGAAGCTAAAACCATGTTTTAGCTTCACAGAGCATAAAAAACAAACAGACAATAGAGCAGGACAAAGAGCAGGAAAATGTAGCAAATAGTGAAATGACACCACCTGTAAAAGGCATGCAGTCAATTTGACTGCCATTGGTCATTCGAGGTAGAAACACTCAGATCTCTTTTGTGTTTTCAAATTTTAATGATAAAACAATGTTAGAATAAAATTTACAGATATTTAGGAAAAGTCAGGGTCCTATTGGTACATAGGGTTTTTTTAAACCAAGTTATGACGTTGTGAATTTTGGAAGCAGTCAAAATGACTGCCTCGGTAGTTCAAGTGTTAAAAGCAGCAAGTAGAAAATTGTGGGGGTGCTACCCACACTGTAAAGCACAAAACACCTGCAGGCAAATTCTACAACAGAACAGGGTTGGTTGGCACGCAGATCTCACCCATTACAAATTTGGACGTGGCAGAGTGTTCGGGCTAGGCTTTCGGGAAGCGTCTGAGAAATTTAGAGCTACGCAGTTACTTCTTACTTTCATAGTTCATGTGATTTACAAATTCCAAAAACATGTACACTACGGTCATCACATCGGCAAGGCAGCATGGCAGTAAAGTCTACGAAAGTTGCATCAAGGTGAGTGCGTCACGCTCTAGTCAGGCTGCTGTTCTGGTCTGGTGTTGAACTGACTGACTTTCGTATCAATTTTCAGCTTCTTCTTTGATGCTCCAACAGTTATTGTTTATGCCAAGATAGACTTGTCCTTCCTGCACTCGTACTGTACATGCGCTCACATAACGCAGTTAATGATAGTAATGTGACGGCAGTGACGGCAGATTGTGAACAAAACAATTGTGGTTGACCAAAATTGACATTAACAGAGAGAAAAATACGTTTTGTACTTTAAGTTAATACATTAGTTGTCATTATGCTACCTGACATGTTTGAGTGAAGAAGAATATGCAAATGAGGGGGTGTTTATTGGTGTCAGATGCAAAGCACTCTCGATGCTCTAAATTAAAGTGCTATGCCATTGTATTGCCATGTTGAATTCATACAAAAAAATAAGAATAATGTGATCTGGGCTGCAACATAGTTGGCAAAGTGTTCATATCTGTTTCTTTTCTCTGCTTTCACAGATGAATCTAAAAAATGTCATGAAGATATTTTTTCTAACAGTGGTAGCTTCCTCCTTTTTGTACCTTGTGATCTTTCTATATTTTGAAGAACCAGCCCCTTCTTGCCCATCTCCAACATCAGCAGAAGAGGACTATACAGGCATTGAGACCAAAGAAAAGCCTGTCGTCCTGCTGTGGTTCCAGCTTTTTAATGTGAAGATTAATTTCAGTGTTTGCGCCACCCACTTCAAGATTGACAGCTGCACTCTGACAGATGACATATCACGCTACCAGGAAGCAAGTGGAGTCATAATCTTCCACAAAAGCATAGACCGTGAATTGAAAAACATGCCGCAAGGCCCTCGTCCGTATTTCCAGAAGTGGATTTGGTTCAATCTGGAATCCCCGACCAACACACTGAAGACGACGATTGTTGAGAACTTGTTCAACCTGACGATGAGCTACAGGAGAGGTGCTGACATCACTGTTAGGTATGATCTCACCATCGTGGAGAACCCGGAAAAATTTATTCTTCCCAAGAAAGACAAGCTGGTGTGTTGGATTGTAAGCAACCATGAGCCCAGCACTGGCACTGGCACGAGAGAGTCATATTATCGAGAACTGTCCAAACATATAGAAATCAGCGTCTTCGGCAAAGCTTTTGGAGGTCCCATGTTGAGCCATGACAGCTATTACCCGACCATCACCAGCTGTAAGTTCTACCTCTCATTTGAGAACTCGCTCCACATAGACTACATCACAGAGAAGGTTAATGGGCCACTGTCCGTTGGGACTGTCCCTGTAGTTCTGGGTTCCACCAGAGAAAACTACGAGCAGTTTGTTCCCGCCGACGCCTTCATTCATGTAAATGATTTCCCTGATCCACGGTCGCTGGCTGAGTTCCTGCTCTCCTTGGACAAGGATGAAGAGGCGTACATGCGTTACTTTGAGTGGAGGAATTTCTTGAAAGCTGAACCTCACCTGCTGACAGTCGAAAAAGAATTCATTTACCCAATCTGCCTCGCCTGTGACCACATGTCCAGAGACCTGGCCTACCATGAAATTACTGGTCTTAATGACTGGTATTTTGTGTGAAAACCTCAAGTGAAACATCCTCATTCTCTCTGAGTCATACTGTACTAGCTTTCTAGGTTTAGATGGAATCTTTCCCTGCCGTGTGTTAGGTATGAGTTTGTTTCTATATATTGTTGTCAGAAGACCAGAGCCTGACGCAACTTGTTCAACCACCTGTACCTTCCCAAAACCCAGCCACTCATTTTAGTACTGTTTTTAAGTCTTGCCCCTCTGCCAAGCGGACAACCTGTGCTTTCTGTTGCCATTCCAGTTCGGGTGCGGGTGTGGACTGCAAAGTATTTATGCACTTTCTTTTTAAAGTGGGAAAATCCTCATGGTGTTTCATGATAACAAGGGAGATCATACATTCATGCCAGTAGATGCTGAATACTTATTAAAGGAGTCTGTCTGTAGACATAAAACCTTTACTGCCAGCCTCTGTAGACATGTTGCTTTCATATGACTGGGATCCATTTGTTTTGTAATTTAAAAAAAAAGCTGATTTCTTTTCAGATATTGTACTCGCTGAATTATTGTTTGATTTGATTTGATTTGATTTATGATGAAAATAAAAAAGGGGTATGCGTTGAAGGGTATGTGTATCTGAGCACCACTTATTCAAAGTAAAATGCCTCCTCAACATTCTTTTAATTGGGGTGGAAAGGTGGCTAGCACTGAAGAAACTAGATTCAAGAAGATATGGACACAATACAATCCAATTACTGGTGCAACTGGTGTGGCACCAAAAGTAAAGCATCGACTGTCTTTTGTGTAGTTCTCTTTAGATGACACATATCTGCCTGTGACGGTCCGTCACGGTTTTTGACTTTGCTTTTAATTGCAGCCTCAATGAATTTATTTTAAAAATCTGCTTAAACACTGCATTTTTACTGTGTTTTATACTGTATTTTTAGCTGCTCATGGGTAGACCAGCTTGGACTTTCGCCACCTTCCGCTCACCTGTTGAACCAGTTCACCAACCTACAGACGAGCTCACTCCGACCTGCTGCTGAAGGAGTTTGTCAGTGCTTCACACGGTGAGAAGGTGATCCTCCCCCTTCTCACCGCTGCGCTGGGCTGCGCAAGCGGGGGAGGGGAGACAGAGGGACCGGACCCGTTTCCCTCTGGGTGCACGGGAACAGATGAACAATACACCGGGGCACTGTGGTGATTGTGATCTGCGTTCGTTTATTTTAAATGTGAATGGGTAGTGGGGAAATGCTTGTGCACTATGGTGGTGGCTGCGGAGGAGTTTGGTCACGTGCCGACGCCATAGCGCACCACGCTCCGCTGCAGCCACAGTCACGTAGTCACTTACCAATCATTTCATGTCCCCATAACCAACCTCAACACCATCACCACCGGGTAGGGAGGTACCCGCAACCCGGTCCCATTTCAACAGTAGTTTTTCACCTCAGTCACCAGTACACTACACTACACAACTTGTTCTACCACCTGTACCTTCCCAAAACCCAGCCACTCATTTTAGTCCTGTTATTAAGTCCTGTCCCTCTGCCAAGAGTACATCCTGTGCTTTCTGTTGCCATTCCAGTTCGGGTGCGGGTGTGGACTGCAAAGTATTTATGCACTTTCTTCACTGCATCTATGCACTAGATTCAAGACCGAGGACCTTTCTCTGTGGAGTTTACATGTCCTTGTGTCTGCATGAGTTTGTTTCCAGTTTCAGCCCCAAGTCCAAAAGCATGCATGGTTAGGTTGATTGCTGTGAATGTGAATGGTATGTGTGCGCTGTAATGGACTGGTAACCCACCCAGGCTGTATTCTGTATAATCACTCTTCAGGTAGTAAGTTTACTCATGCATTTAAAAATAATTATGTTTACTTAAAGAGGGCGAGTAATGTTTGCACTTCTACTTTGTCCTTCCTCCGCCTTCACCACTGAGCACAGGTGCATATACATGGCTTTGGAGAAGGGTTCAAGTATGAATAAAACCGGCATGATACATGCAATGTGCATGTATGCAGTGTGATACTGTGCAGTGTGATACTGTGATCATTACACTTCATCCAGAAAATCAACATGTCACACAACCCCCACTACCCTAACTACAGAATATATAAACCTAATAAAGTGGTGGAGACATGAGTGTATGAGTGTGTTGGTTGTTTTTAAGTGAAGGTTTTAAGATGGTAATTGCCAGGATGGTGAAAACGACAAACAGTGTAGATACAATTCCATGCTCCACTTAATAAATATGTCCATTTCAGCCCCAGTGCTAAGAGTGCTGTGATATTGCGGCCCCTCAGAGAATCATCGCATCTGGACTACTAAATATTTCAGCATCCTACAGCTCATTGTTTGGGGGTTTTAAGGCCTACAGGTTTGCTCGTTTGGACTTGGTTTCACGTCCAGACACAGCAGGTAGCTGATGGGAGTAAAAAGCCCTTGATAAAGTGGCTGCACACCAGCTGCTCAGCACTGAACTGCAGGCGGACAAAGTTAGAGACAGGCTAGTGAAAAGAGGGGAGCCCCAGCTGTTTCCCTCATTGTTGGTAGAGAACAAAATGGAGCAAAAAGGAGAATGGACACTGAACAACTGTACATTCACTACATGGACACTCCAGATTAATGTGTTTGCTTCACATCAGGGTGATCATGTGTCTACAGCCTCATGAGGTATGTATTTGTGTGCCTATGTGTTCTTGAGCCAATATCACACAATAACTCACAATCTCACGTTGGAATAGTGAGATATGCTGAAACAACTCCAGGTCACTTTTATTTTTCTTTCAATTCAGTTCAACTATTTTTCTGATCTCTTTTGGACATAACTGTCATGAGTACATGCAATTTACTTCAGCATTTCATGGTACACGGGAAAAGTGTTTCATAAAATAAGAATAGACTTCATGTGACAGAGGTTAAGGTTGAGTTCTAGCTGAAACACTAATTCATCAAAAACAGGTGGATTTGACTTTTGTTAATGCGTCCCACGAGACATTCTCCCAAAGCTGGAAGAGAATGGGGCTAATACTAAAACCATTGCAGTACTAGAGATGTGTAATATTTGACTTGTGGTGACAGGTGGCTGACTGAAACGGTGAAATATGCCATTTAGGATCAAGTGGTGTCAGGTCTCGATCAATCGGCCTGCAAGCATGTTGAACCCAAACCATCAGCAGTATAACACTGTGCATTTATCTGTCACTTGACCCATTTTGAGCTTGTGTCTCTGTTTCTCCCTGCTTATCATTAATAGGATTTGGATCCTCTGACTTTTCCACCATACAAGGCAAATACTGGCAGAATTTCAGGACACATAGGATGAACCTGGATGGGTGGCATTGCACTCTCCTCGAGCCTCTCCTGCCACTCTATTGTCTTTTTCTTTCTTTCTCTTGCTTTTACCTCATGTAGTCTATGATGTGTGTGCTTGTCTGGATGTTTGAACTGCCGTGAACCCTGCCATGCCCTCCAGATTACACACAGCATTGCATGAAAGCCTGAGGAGCATGTGCGTGTGCTGGTATACGTGTGAATATATGTAGCCCATTAAGCCTGGGGCCTTGCTGATTCTGCAAACAAGACACCATGTGTTTGTCAAGAGGCGACAGATGGAGAAGGAGGAGAGGAATGGAAGAGAGGAGAAGAGGAATAGAGCGTGTGGTGTGACGGTCAATACACACACACACACACACACACACACACACACACACACACACACACACACACACACACACACACACACACACACACAAACCTACACAGCCACACACATGCGTACATGAATTAGCCCAAGCTTAAAAGGTGAGTTTAGGTGACAGAATATGAGCTCATCAAATTCAGCTCTTTAGTCTTTTCATACTGGAGTGGGCCTGAAGACGAGCATGTCCCTCAGATGTCTGAATCGTGATTCAGTGCTGCCATATTTGAGGCAAAAAAACAAACTGTGAAACAAAGCAACAAATTCAAAGAAAAGGTGACCAGAGCAGCAGTATAGCTGCAGTCCCCTGAAACACACACACAGTCATGGCCTCATCACCTCTATAACATTCCATGGAAATTCCATAGAAATAAAAGATAAAAGACCCACAATTTAAAGAGGCAGTGTGCTTCACCCTCGCTCTCGAGCAGGTTGCTTGGAACAAGAGGTTTTGAGATCTCCTGCTTAAGAGGAGAATTAATGTGGTGTCAGCCGTGCAACATCACTGACACTTCGGCACATTGCAGCCGGAAAACAATAATATCAATGACACATCAATAAATTGCACCCGCTTTCAAGTCTAATATAGAAGAAAGCAATATGACTAAACAACCACTGAAGAGAGTGAAAACTCACCACATTATTGCAAGAACAGATATAAATGTCAAAACATGTCAAACAATAGCATTCAACTTCAACTTCAACTTTATTTGTTTTAAGTGCCATATCAAAACAGCTGCTATCTCAGAGCACTTTACAAGGAGAGCAATAATGTGTACATGTCGAAAAAAAAACCCTGTCCTTAGACCCTCGCAAAGGCTGAGGAACAACTCCCAAGAAAAACCCTGACAGGGAAAAAAGGGGAGAAACCTCAGGGTGAGAGACATAGGAGGGGATCCTCACCCAGGACGGACAGGCGGGCACAAGCAAAACAGTACTGATGGCTAACAGTTCAGGATATACTGTATATGTGAATTGAATCAGTCCAGAGTAGAAGGCAGGCGGAACCGCAGTGAGAAGAGCCGGGTAGAGGGAGGGGGTCCTAGATCCAGCTGGGAACCCGGGAGCGAAAAATAAAAATAAAAAAAAGAAAAAAAGAAAAAGAAAAAGAAAAAAGAAAATTACAAATTTAAAAATAATAATAATAATAAAAATAAAATAATAATAAAACATAAAAAATAAATAAATATTGAAAATAAAAAGGAGAGGAAGGAGTGGTGGGGAGGAGAGGGAGGAAGAGGAGGAGATGGAAAACAGACGAGGAGAGGCCAAGAGGAGAGAGAGAAGCTAGAGGAAACGTGAACCTGATTCACACCCACAGAGAAGGCAGAGAAGAAGCTCAATGTGCCGGGGACCCCCAGCAGACTCAACCTATAGCAGCTTATCTTGGATTTATCTGTAGGCTCTGTCAAAAAGGAGGGTTTTTAACCTACTCTTAAAGGTAGAGAGGGTGTCTGCCTCCCAGACTGAAACTGGTAGATGGTTCCATAACAGAGGGCCTTGGTAGCTGAAGGCTCTGGCTCCCCATCTAGACTTAGAGATTTGTGGAACCACAAGTAGGCCTGTATTCAGAGAACGAAGTGTCCTAGTGGGGCAATAGGGTTTTATCAGGTCTGAGATATAAGAGGGTGCCAGACCATAAAGACCTTTTTTGACAAGGAGAAGGATTTTGAACTGGATCCTGAAAGGTACAGGAAGCCAGTGCAATGAGGCCAGAACAGGAGAGATGTGATCTCTCTTTCTAGTTTAAGTCAGGACACGAGCTGCCGCGTTCTGAATGAGCTGCAGAGTTCTCAGCGACCTATTGGAGCATCCAGCCAGTAAAGAGTTGCAGTAGTCCAGCCTGGAAGTAACAAAGGCATGGACCAGCTGTTCTGCTGCATGGGGAGGGAGTAGGTGTCTTATTTTTGCAATATTGCAGAGGTGGAAGTAGGCAGTCCGTGAGATAAATTTTATGTGGGAGCTAAAAGACAGGTCTTGATCAAAACTAACACCTAGGTTCTTTACAGTGGTGGCAGAAGGAGTCGCAAAACTACTTTGTAATGCCATGGCATCAGATATGGAGTCAAGTAGGTGTTTTGGACCTATGAGCAGTAACTCTGTTTTTTCAGAGTTTAGAAGGAGGAAATTATTAGTCATCCAGGCCTTAATGTCATCAAGGCAGGACTGAAGCTGCTGTAGACGGTTGTGCTCGCCCGGCTTGATAGTAAGATATAATTGAGTGTCGTCAGCGTAACAGTGGAAGTCTAGAGAGTGACTCCTGATGATATCACCTAGAGGGAGCATATATAAAGAGAAAAGAACTGGACCAAGCACAGATCCTTGTGGAACCCCGTGGCTGACTTTAGTACGTGGAGATTGGTTTTCGTTGACACAAACAAACTGATATCGGTCTGAAAGATAGGACCGGAACCAGTCTAGGGCAGTGCCTCTGATTCCAAGCTGATATTCCAGTCCCCTTAGTAAGATCTGGTGGTCAACCGTATCAAAAGCAGCACTGAGCTCTAACAAGACAAGCACTGAAACAAAACCATGGTTCAGTGTCAGAGTCAAGGAGGCAGGTCGATGAGATGATAGTGGTCAGCTGATGCAGGCCAATGGGGTCAAATGAAGATAGTGACCTGGTTATATCCCCATCTATTATCTGAAAAGCTGCATCAGGGGGTAGATTAATCGCCGTGCATGCGAAGTGGGTCGTGATTGTTTGTCTAACATTTGTAATTTTGTTGTTAAAGTAGTCCATAAAGTCACCACTGCTGAGATGTGTAGGGACACACTGCTCAGTGGAGTTATGACTGAGTCACCAAGAGACAGGGGGATAGCTTCCTTAAAGTTTGATAAGACACTGTCAGTTAAGTGTCGTGTATATATGCTGCTATTCTTTCGCACATAACCGTCTAGAACGAAGTTGAAAGTAATTAAAGAGTGGTCGGAAATAAGTGGGTTAGGGGGGGAAACTCTCTCTGACGGTTTCCACACTTTTTTGGCACCCGAGCAGAGAATCAGTGCCACCAGTCGTTTATGAAGAACCAATTACTCGGATGTGCTGGGAATTTGAAGTTTAATTTGCGCCCATTTCAGTGGATGAGGAGATCGGTCCGTGTCTCCTCTATGACGCTGACTCATCTTATATGTCCCTCTTGCCTTTGTTATTACTGCCTCTGCTGGAAAACACACACGAGCCACCTGGCACTCAGAGACATGACTGTAGAAGCTCTCATCAACAGGCAGCAAGACTGAACACAGCTGTCCCATTTCAAGTGGAGAGAGACCGTAGTGGTCGCAATTTATATAAAATTGTTGCGTCGTTACTTTAATTTAACTCTGAATGCCCGCAAGCGCTGACTCATTAATATTGCAGATTTTGAATTGGATGGCTCCGCTCCTCATATTGTGGCAGCGACTCTCCTGCAGACTCCTCTGCAGCTGAGGCACCGATGTGCACAGCGCAGCGATTCAGACCTGGGCGCATTAGAGATGACTCAGTGCAGACGTCGATTGCTCTGAAAGAACAGGTCTCGGGGTAGAGATGAGCCAGGGCACTTCACTGGATCGTCTGTGCGGCTGAACTTTTTCGGAGGCTGTTTTGGTGTCAGGAAGTTCAAATGTTCATCTGGCGCACGGATGGCCTCGAGCACTAATAGCCGCAAATACACAGGCACAGCGGTGAGGGACAAGCCGAGCTGCACTGCGGTGGCCAGCCTTACATATTCACACACACACACACACACACACACACACACACACACACACACACACATACACACACAGGCAGTCGTTTACATCCCCTGAGCCCCAGCTGTTGGAAATAAGGGTGATAAACTAAAGAGGTAATAGTGATAAAACTGTCTTTGGGTGTGTGTGCATGTGTGTGTGTGAAGTAAGAGCAGGACCAGTGAGCAGACCAGTGAGATTCAGAGCAGAGCGGAGGTGCTGACGAGAGCAGGGCACTTTCAAGGGCCAGCTATACACACACACACATGCTGCACCAAAGCCCAGACAGCTATTACGAACTGCTCTGCTCCCTTGCCCCCGTAGCGTCCGCAGTGGTGTCTGATGGATGATCCATCAGGAGGACTATTGGTGTCTGGTCTCCTGATAGGCTGTGACACAGACAACCCAGACAGCCAGAGATGCAAGATCACGAGTGCTTCTGTCAGCATCGGGGGCTCACGGCAGACTTTATGCAGGATAGATCAGGAATTATGCTCAGTTACTGCAATTACCAAAGGAGAAAGTGGAAAAGAAGGCATGAACAGTCGAAAAATCTACCATCTACAGCTCCTTCAAACATTTCCCATTCAACGCCCTCTAAGGGGACTGAAATTGTTTCAGTTATTTCACGTGAAAGGTCTCTGCATTTCTATCTTCAGCTGTGCTTTTATTTGTTTGTTTAGGAATAAGTTGTCATTGATTTCCATGCTCCATGGCTGATTAATAATGAACAAGGTTAATAATTAATAACTTTATGCCAATAACATTGTCAGGAGACACGGTGGATTTGTGGATTTCGCCTTAGAGCAAGAAGCCCCAGGTTCCGATTTCAGATTGAGGTTGTTTCTGTGTGGAGTTTGCTGGTGTGAGAGTAAATGCTGTGTGTCCAGGTTGTCTCACATAATAATCAGTACTAATACTTATTCTACAGTAATTACATAATGTTTAATGGCATGCATTCTTCCATTCCATTTTGGGTAGACAGGGGAGATTTTCAAATTCAGTTTTACGTTGTTTCTGTTTTCGTCTAAAGGAAAACACACAGGACAGAAATCAATGGACCCCGAGTCCCAAACCTCATCACGCAGTCATCCGTCTCGTCGTAGTGAAACACTGATCTGACATAAGCGAATCAGTAACAGCTGTGTAGTGGATGCGCCAGCCTGCTCCTGTCTGGTCGCATCAAAAAATCTCAGACTGAGAAAATGGACAGAGGACAGAGAGCGGGGAGAGGATGTGTTTCCATCCATCCTTCCAGCCATCCATTTTCAAGACCACTTATCCTCCTCAGGGTCATGTGTTTGTGTGTGATGGTGGTGCTGGTGGTGGTGGGGGTGCTGTAGCTTATCCCAGCGCGCGTCAGGGAGAGGCAGCATACACCCAGCATAGGTCACCTGTCTAACGCAGGGCAGTGAAGATGCTATTTTCCAGATTACTGGGAACTGTCAGCACCTGATGACATTTTCGGATTAGAACTTGGTGTGCTGCTGGATGTGGCAGCATGTCACATCCAGCTACACAACCGAAGTGCTTTCAGCCGCCTTTCTTTGCATCAGCAGTTGACATACCTTTTTGGATGAGACCATTTTTTCCTGTGCTATTACACTCTTATGTTTGTACAGTAATATGTAAAATGAGCCTGTGGCTATTTGCCTAAGTCAAAATCCCCCGACCAGAGCCTCAGATGCTCTTCAGTGAGAACCATAATATCATTTCTTGGGATGCAGTGAAGTTTGTTCCGGTGCAATAAAAAAGTCTTTTGTCCACTTGAATGACTGTCAGACTCACAAATCTGATATCTGGCTGTTTATGTTCTCTACCGATTGTTGTTTCACTTTCAGAAAAGAGACCAGCACAAAAGTACGTTATTCTTTCTCCTCCAGCCTTTGGCGTATGCAAAGCTGACCTACTGCTGGCTCCAGTGGCAGATTTACTGTACAGATATGAAAACCAGATCCTCTTATCTATTGCTTGGCAACGACACTCACATAAGGTAAGACAAAAAATAGCTTGAGGTGAAATAAATCATGTGTCACAGTTGGGCACTGACTGTAGGACCCGACTAAAACGGGTCACTCAGGTTTACAGAGGGATTTATTAAGTCTGAGGAGGGCAGAACTCAAGATAAAGGAAGTCCAAAAACCCAAGAATTAAGAAACAGGGAGCATGAGAGGCACGAGGAGAAAAAAAAAACAGGAACATAAAAATCTGGGGAAAACATGTAGCAGCAACAGGAAGTAGCGCAGGTAGGTCAGACATTGACTATATGCTCCAGTGATGGGTGGGGCTGGAGTGGAGTGAGGTGCGGAACTAACTTTTTGATCTCTGCCATCCTCGACAGACCCACTTATTCATATGATCCATACTGGCTATCAAAGATTAACCCAGCCGTACCAACAAAATTGGTTAACAGTCTATGAGTCTGAGGAATGCACTCTCACCTCACTCTTGGCACTTGTGAGGCTCACGTGTCAATCACTCACAAATCTTCCCAAGTAAGGGAATACAAATACAATACAATTAGGAAAGAAAATTAAGGAGAGGATTGAGAGAAAATGAAATTGAAAGATGACCAGAGAGAGTTGGGGCATTGAAAGGAGGCGACATATCTGCTCCTTTTGTGAGTGATAATTACAGTGTCAAACCATAGATTGTTCTTGTTTAATCACCAATCGCACTGCTCTCCACCAGTCTCTGTGCTCACTACCAACATTTCACCATAACAGAAATGTCTCTGTGTAATTGTTTTCACACACGCTATGCTATTTGCAGCATGATTCTTTATCTGTATGCACGATGAGCTCTCTCTCTCTCTCATAGGCCCATATAAAAATAAAAAGCTCTGTACCCAGTGTACTCTTTTTTTCTTTTTTTGCAATTTTTGTCACTAATCGCTGAAATTACTGCAAATATATTTAGATAAATATAAATATATTTAGTCGATGAATGAAGCTCCTTGCTGTTACATGACACAGCAGTAAAAAATAGTCTTTCCTTTAATTACTTTCTCTTCCCGTCTTTTGTCCTTTGTACCTTATGACTCAGTATCTCGCACTCTTTTATCCCTCTGAGGCCTTTGTCCTTCGTCTTTTCCTTTGATGTCACTCAAAGCATCAAAGAGGAAAATCAATTTCCTGCTTTCTATGTTTGGATGGTTAACTGCGGTGTCTTCAAGAGTCATAAGAAATACCCTCAAGCATATTTCAATAAACACCTTGGGAATTAGAAAAGAGCAAGAAGCAGAAAGCTTGACCTGCATAGCAACAGTTTCCAAGGCAGTTGTGTAATTCATTTCAGGAGCTGTAAGACATTACGCAACAACTCAACAATGTTTTGAAAAGAGATCTCCATTTATGTTCAATTTACGTTCCTCTCAACTGTTTTGCACCAGCAGCTGTCATCTCAGCACAATGGTGCATGTCTCATTGTGCATTTAGGGTTGTCACCCTCTGTTGCATGTACAGTGTAATTTGATTTTGCAGCAAGCGGGCGCAAATTGCTGTGATCTATCAACACAATCTGCGACCATTTCAGCTGTTTGCCACAATGTATGGGTCAAACAGGCAAGGACAGGCAGAGGCCCTATCTGTACGTTTGCCGTATATGGAGATGAATTATTCCTGTGGAAGAAAATTGGGTTTGAGCTTGAACTCTGCCGGAGCGAGACAGGGTCTCGTCCCCTGACTCTCATGTATTTACAAAAGGGATGCCCTGTGAGGGAGCGCCCTTGCAAGCACGTTTGTGCCTTAGTAAAACACGGATTGGGCGCCACACACAAAGCCAGCAAAGATTGTACACATAATTCCACTGACGACGCTCAAAAGTGTGCTGATGTGAGCCCTGAGACTGGGTTGGGCGAAAGAGAATGAACTGTCAGTGTGACAGAAAGCTCAAAAATGGCTTCAGTGTCAGACGAGAACATCAATGGAGAGCTGTGCTGTCTCTCAGCAGCGTTCATGTGGATGTCTGAGTGGGACCTCCCACGGTCAGACACATCCCATCATCTTCCTCCTTCTCCCCATGCCATCCTTCCAGCTCATTTTACACAAGCGAGAATCCATTTCTTTTTCTATCCCCCCAGCCTTTACCCGCATTGTTTCTTCAGCCTCATCACAACTTACTCTTCTGCTTTTAGATGTAGGAAATGATGAAGGAAGGCTGGACGGTCTGACTCCATCGCCTTGCTTTTTATCCCTTTTTTGTCTCAGAAAAAGCTCCATCTCCATTTGTCTATTATTGTCTCTTTTCCATCATCCCCGATCCTTCTGCCACTCCTCCAGTCCATGCAAAACCTCCCTTCACTCCTCCACTCATTCCCTCGCTCATTTTCCGCACTCTCCACAGCATCACCCTCTCTCCTTTCAGATGCTAAGAAGGAGACAGCCTGTAATTTGCCGCTAGCTTATGTCAAGTGTTTGTGTACAAAACAGGAACAGTATCAGCAATCACAGAGCATAACTTACAATATCCTTTGAAGTCGGTTTCCAACGGCAACCCTGCCAGGTGGAGTTGGCTTTGCCAGAGAGACGATGGGGGACATGTTGTTCACAACACACAAACAAACACACACAAAAAGCAATTATATCAAGTAAAAAATAATAAGTGATGAGAGCACACAGTGAGTGCTGTTATTACTTCCCCGGTTGGATGCATTGATATAAAAGACCTGTAACTTCTGCTACTGTTATGCAACACTTTCTAAATGTCACACTGAATTATCTCATCCGTGCATTGTCTCATATCATCTAATAATATCTCATAAGTAGTCATCGCCCTTTCAGCTGCTTCAAATGAAAAACAGAGAAGTTTGCTTTCCCTTGTAGGGTGCTCACGAATCTAAACCTTTCCTTGATAAGTGAGTTTTTCCGTCAGCAACTGCAGAGGAAAGACAGGAAGCAGATCAAAATATGTAGATTAATAATTTACTAAAGCAGCTGGACACTGAAGCTCTAGTTCTCACAGTGAATGGTGTTGTTTTGAAGACTAGTTTACAGTGCAGGCACAGAGTAAGCTGAGGCGAAATGCTTTTGTGGTGTTTTTGTAGAATGGTGGGGCTCTATTGCAGAGAGATGTTTAATTCTGGTATGTGTTTTGGATTTGCTGACACTGAGCTTGATTTTTCCAATTATTTATTTGGTTGTCATGAAAAATACAGGCATCATTCTGAGACGTACAAATGATACACTGGCTTTATGTGAACAGGTATAACAGATCAAGTGCAGGTGAAACAGGAATGCCGTTTCGAACCCCACTGAAGGTGTCAGATGTGTGTTTTGCTGTACTGATGCATGTTTGCTCGCTTACAGGCTTGCAGCTCTGCGTATCTTTATCCTCAAAGAGAGTCAGTGAGGGCGGCAGGGATGGAGACGTTCAAAGAACAAGAACAGGTTCACATCTCATCCTCTCGCCTCGTACCTGTCTCACCTCTCACTTCTCCCGTGGATACAGTACAGATGTGCATGTGGGTGGCAAGCGTGTCACTGTGTGTCTGTGTGTGTATACATATATATGTGTGTGTGTGTGTGTGTGTGTGTACAAGCCCTGTTTGCTCAGTCTTCACAGCTCAGCCGCTCAGGGAGCCCTCGGCCTCTAAATAGGTGAGGGTCTGTTTTATGAGCCCTTAACAGCCCGCACTCAGGCCAGATGGTGCGCTTATCAGCCACTCTGTGTGTGTGTGTGTGTGTGTGTGTGTGTGTGTACTGTCAGACAGAAGGCAAGAAGTAAATATTTGTCCAAAGCAAAGAGGCAGCTGGTTGTCTGGGGGACTTCTAAATAACAAGACTCTGACTTAACAAGCAGAGCATACACAGAGGGATTACATATTGAGAGACAAAAGAGAGAAACACGTGTGACGTTGTTGCGGTTGTGTAGTTTTGTGAGGGGCTTTGAGAGAAAGGAGAGAATCACATAAATTAACATAGAGCAACAAGTGGGACATATGAGCTTCAGAGGTGACACAAAAAGTCTAGCGATTGTGACCGGCATCAAGTTTAAGTCATTGGAAAGTGTTTGAAAATACAGAGACAAAGCACAAGAAAGCTTTTCCATGTCTGCTACAGGCAGCATGGTGGGACAGTGGGTACCACGGTCGCCTCTCAGGAGGACAGACCTGGCTTTGATCTAGTCTGATCTCTTTTCTGTGTGCAAGTTTGCATGTTCTCCCCACATCTGCATGGGTTGGTATTTAAATGCCCTTTGTACCCTGTGACAGACTGGTGACCTGCTTTGGCTGCATTCCTTTCACCCTTTTTGAGCAGGGGTATGGCTCAGCAGGGCTCTCTCTCTCTCTCTCTCTCTCTCTCTCTCTCTCTCTCTCTCTCTGTCTCTTTGCTATTTAAAAGAGCACACACAGACAATAAGCTCTCATAAAAGCCACTGTCTACACCCTGCTCAGCCACAAGCAGCAGAGACACAATTAGGGACTCACTGGTGGACAAGTGGTGCATAGTGCAGTAGTTAGACGCTTGGTGCTGGATATTTACTTGGGCTGTTTTTTTGAAGGGCGTGGAGAAAAATCAGATGGCCATTAGATGTGTGCAAACGAACGCTCAGGTGTTGCTCAGGTGTAGAAACATGATTGCCATGTGAAATCAAAATGTCTTGAGCATTGCGATCCTTGTTTCCACTGCCCCCAGGTGGTAAAAAAAAGAGAGAAAAGAATAGAGTAATACGATGATGCAGGTTTGACATGAAAACGAGAAGGGGCAGCTAAAGGTGGGGCTCAGTGGCTGCACACAGGATAAGAAGCGTTTAATAAGGAGATAACAGAGAGACATGGAGCTCATCATTTCCTCCTGCGTGGGGAAATACATTTGTCATTGACATGCAAATGAGCATGCAGCCTGGCAAACTGCAACAGCAGCAGACAGACGTGACTGAGAACAGGAAAAAAAAAACAGGAAGGGTAATATAACGATATAGCAAAATCCATCTGCTGGGGATATCATTTGCCACTTTTTGCAGCCATTGCTACCTTTTTAATTAATGTGCCTTTATTAAAGCCATCCTTTATCCTTCAGGCTCGCTCACTGAATGATGGCATCAGGTTTAGCGATGTTGCGATGTTACCTGGTGGTCAGCCCTTGGCTGAAAGAACGTAAGGCTATGAATGAAATCTAAGGTCCTGATAGATGGTATTGGTACCTCTGTCAATTCACCCACTTGCTTCAATCGACACCTCTCAGACACGTGTCTCTCACTCTGGCAGTGGAGTCTGGCTGCAAGATGCAACGACCACCAGGGCCTATTACCATGGTAATGAACCATACTGGTCCATCCCTTATGATCATCAGTCCTTGCTGCCATGGCAACAGCCTTGGCTCCCTATAGGCTGCTCTATACAGTATGGCTGAAAAAACAAGGTGCGCTTGGTAGCCTATAGACAAACAGCCTGGTGGATTCCAGGGACAGCATGACAGTGACATTGACATTTAGATGAACACTGCATGTGTGTGCTCATAATGGATTTTATCATCAAGTGGTCAAGATGACTGTGACGCAATGGACCCGTCCAGAGTGTATTCTGTGCTTTGGCCCTATGTGTGCTGGAGATGAGCACTGGGAGCAAAGCGGGGAAGATAATGGAGGGATGGCTGGGCAGTCAAGATGACAGCAGAATGAATTAAAACATGATGACCAAAATTAAATAAGAGCATCTTAATCATCTCAGTGGATCAACCTGAATCCTGTGGTTTCTCTGCAGTGGTGTCTTGTTGAAGCCCAGTCGTTTTCCCAGCTTCAGCTTCAACAAGTGGGCATGTTAACAGGTGGGTCTGGACCTCACACTGACTCAGCTCGCAGGAAAATGGAGAAATTGCTCACTCTAGTGATCGTTGGTGGTCGTTCTGCTACTCTCAGTGCTGATGTGCTAGGCCTGAGTAAATATGTGCCATGGGCCTCCCCTTGTGGTCACAGCTGAGAACAAGAGGTGTTTTGTTTGTGTGTTTGTTTTTTCAAAACAATTACAAACATGTATTTTTGTGACAAATCAAGAAACTTGTGTCTCCTGTAACTTTATTTTCAATTAAAGCTGAATACTTTCATTAAATGAAATATGCGACTTTTCATGTATTTGAACCACTGCACTGACTATCTACCTAATGATACTTTTCTATTGTCTCGCTATTTCTAATTGTCATTTAATGTCATTTTGTCATGTTGTCTTCTTCTTTTGGAATATCACACACTGAATCATGTTCATGCAGTTGCGCTCACAACTGAGGTGTGAGAGGAGAGGAAGTGCGACATCCTCTCTGAGTTCTTGAGGACGGGTGGGGTTGTCCCACTTCCCACTCTGCAACACCACAAATGTCTCTGCAACTCTGGGTTTCAGTCTCTCTACTCTTTTCTCACAGACCAGGAACAACGTCACTCACACTTTTTTTTTTTTTAAAGTGACCCGAAAGTGTGCTGTGACTCCATGCGATGACTCAGTTCCCCTAACTGTCTGTTTGTGTTTTGTAGTTATATTAAACCCTGGTTCTCATATCTACCCCAGCTGACCCTCAGATACACCCCAGGCAGCTGCTTATCAGATAAAAACTCGCTGAACTTTTGTCCTCCGGTGCTGCCTCTCTCCTCTAACAGACTGCGGCTGTGTACACGGCAACAACTGTGTCCAGCAAGAAAAACACAATAAAGCTGGCAGCTCATTAACGCAGCCTCCTTGTGACTAATCACTGCGTCTTCTCCCCCCATGCCGCAGAGCTTTAATAAGCCGTTTGCCTGGTAAAGTAAATATGATACCAGCAGACATTTTCGCCTGGTGTTTGTTCGGTGGTCACAGCTCGCCATCGTTCCCTGCAATATAGAAGGTGCACCAGGAGACAGAGTAAATGCCAGGCTCCAGAAATAGCAGCAGCCCATTTGCTCTTTTCCATGATGCTGGCAGACAGATAACATTTACACCTGGCCCTAAAATACTGGACTGGACAACGATAAGAGGAGGAGACTTTTTTATTTTTTATTTTAAGGAAAGCCAGCCACCTCCTCTTATTATGCCAGTCAATCTTTTCACCAGTCTGAGCCACATATTCTGTGCCATATGTCCTGCCTGAAGGTCCCCATAGCACTACAGCTCAGGATGGATGGAAATGCTATTCATGTACAAAACCGGATCAGATATTGATACAGTCCTAAAAAATTGACCTTGAGGCTCCGTTTCTGCAGCCCAATTGATGAGCACTTTGTTCTTGTTTGCAGCTACTACAGCTTTCCTGCGGCCTCTGCAACTTATTCTAATCGATGACTCGCATCGAGCGACTTCTTTCGACTTTATGCGACAGTTTTATGGAAAATGCATGAAACGCTTCCCAGCTCAATTGCTATGGAAGTCTGTTTGAGTCAGATTTGTTTGTGTGGTGCAGCAATGAAAGAAACAAAGAAATATTATTGGAAATATGCAGAAAGAGGAAGTAAAAGCATTAAAATGACAGAAAACATTTCGGACATCAACAGTTGTGGCTTGCAGTAATCACTTCAAACGCATCCACTGAATCCTTAGACGCAGAACTAGTACACACATTCACAGGGAAGCAAGATGGCAATCACAACATTGCATAATTTAGGAGCCAGTTAAATGGCGCTGTAACTTTCACTTCTGAATGTGTTCATCCCTGCATAATCTTACCCACTTTGTACCTTGATGTTTTTGGACTGTTGAGGAAAATGGATTACCTAAAGAAAAGCCCACACAGACACGGCGAGAGTATGTGAACTCCTCACGGAAAGGTACTGAGTAATCAAACCCAGGCTCCTTTTGCTGTTTGGAAACAGCCAGTGTTTGACCTTCTTTTTACTAACTCCCTAGTAGTTCCTTTGGTTACCTGAAACCAGAGTTTTAGCTCTGATTATGTAAAACTACAAGAGCACCACACAATGAGAGATGAAAAAAGAAACAATAATAAAGGAGGTGAGATTAAAAAAGATGTGAGATTGATTCACATCTTTTTTAATCTCACACAATAGAGGAAGAACTGAGGAGGAGGGGAGTAATGTACCACAAATATCAATGGCTAATTAGTAGCAGCTGGTTGCAGACACACACACACCCACACACACACACACACACATACACTGTGGACAGACAGAATCTAGACCTTACAGCAATCTGTGTGTTGCGTGTTGCTCGAGCGGCCTCTGACAGCACTTTAATGATACCGTACATTCTGTAGGGACATGAGAGATGAGATGAGATGCACTCAGCAGCAACAAACCTGATGAGGCAAAATAAAGTAAAGTAAGATAAAGGCGAGAGTGACCACAGATGAAACATCTCCTAGAAACAGGCTGATTCACCCTGCAGGCTGGTGCCAGTCAAGTCCTTTCACGTTTCCTCCCCAAACAAAACACGGCGGGTCCGGCCACAAGGCTGCAGTGACTGACAAGCTTTATGACCTGAGCCATCAAATATCCTGCGGGAACACGGCACCGTTTTATTACACTCCCCATGCTGTTCTCCAGCACTGCTCCACTCTGTTATATTCGGTTTGGCTTTACTGTACCATACTGGCTAAGCTCAGTAATCTCCTCTCTGCACTGCAGCAACAGCAACAGGAGCAGCACCGGCTACTCTTCATAAGGTCCAAGCAGACATCAGTGAAACACCAGACAGAGGAAACAAAGAGCTGACTGCTGACTGTTAAACTTTTGCTTAACGTAAACTCTGCTTAAAGAACATCACATCATCACAAGTACACAGCCTGTGTAAAAATACACGTACGGCAGACAGCAGCTACTCACCAAAGTCTTCGGGGCATCTTCACTGTCGCTCACCAAGCGGATCGGGTTCAACCTGTGGCCCTGTTTGGCTCTCTATGAGCGTTTCATCCTCTCGCGCCTCTATTATCCCTGCTTGTCCACTTATAATACTCATTCATCCTCGCCACCTCTTCAAGACAAAACCCTCACACAGATGCATGTGTTTGCTCACACTCATATGCACGCACACACACACACACACACACACACACACACACACACACACACACACAAACATAGACAGACACACAGGTTTTATTATGCATGTATTAATGAGCTGCTGTGTGCACAGTGAATGCAGAGAGACCTCTCTGTAGTACTAACAAGCAATAGAGATGCAGTGCAATGCCACAGATAAAAATTACACTTACTATATTAAATGATGCATTCAATCAAAAGCCAAGGTAGGCCTGTCATAAAACACCCTGGACAAGTTGCTAGTCCATCATGTGGGGGGGGGGGGGGGGGGGGGGTCCACCATTGCAGGAGACACATCCCTCACTCTCAGATTTGCTTCTGGGTGATATTTACAGTTTCCAATCAGCCTAAGTGTAGGTTTTTGGACACCGGCCTGCGGAGGAAATGCAAACTCCACACAGAAAGGCCCTTGTTCCGACTGCCAACACCAACCCAGGACCTTCTTGCTGTGACGTGACAGTGGATACCACTAATTACCCCCTCATAACCACTCATCATGTTAGGCAGCCCTGCTTCTTGCCGAAGTGAAACAGGCAGGCGAGATCTGCCGACCCTCCAGAGAGCTGCTGCGGGATCAGTGCTGGGCGCTGCACAGAGCCTCCCGCCTCCTTTGTAAAGCAGCAGGGTTTAATGACAGAGGAGAGTGAGGTGAGAGGTGAGAGTTGGAGTGAGGGAGGAATAAAAAAGCTCTGTGTGATGTGAGGGCTGGCAGGGAAAGGAAGAAAGAGGGCAGCAAGATAAAAATCCTCACACCTGCTGGCCTGTGTCCTTAAACTTTGAAGTCAGACATCCATCTCGTGTTTTTGTTCCCCTGGCCCTCCACATCCCCTCATTCACCCTTCCCTTTTTTACACTCTCCTCCTCTGTGTCTTTTATTCTCCTGTACACCCCACTGCTCATTCTAGAAGCTTTCCCGTGGCCTTGCTGTGGCTGAAAAGACGCTGTCTTCATGTTCTTTATCAATGTTGGGAGGGTTATTTTTATAATATGTCTGATTACAGATAACAAAATACATGCCCTGGAAATTGTTGCGCTTATTCGATGCAAGTAACTTTAACATAGCTGTAAATGCTTTGAATTGCTCCAATTCAGAACTCATAACTCATGATCTTCAGTTATTATGTATTTCACCGTGGCTGCAACAATGAACTTTAATTGGAAACAGTTGATTGCACCATCAACTCAGAAGATTGAAACGTAGTAAACATGTGAGCTGGATAAATCCCCACATCTGGTCCATTACTTTCAGCAATATAATTTGTCTACTCAAATTACAACTCTGTTTGAATATAGTTACTTGTATTTTGTATTCCAGATACGTAACATAATACTGCTTTTCTGTGCACTGCTTTCTTATATCTGCCACCTGGATCAGAGACACACTCACACACGTCTGTGTTATTCAATGGAGGGGGAGAGTCACGACTCACTCATTCATATTCAGAGCCACTCTGGAGCAGACAGGCTAATGACACCTGGCCAGGGGAGCCAGGGAGACATTGTGTGTGTGTGTGTGTGTGTGTGTGTGTGTGTGTGTGTGTGTGTGTGCAATATCTATTTTACACAGCCCAGACTAACCTGATGTTTAGTCTGACAACAAACCTGCCTCGTGTATTATAGCCTCATTTCAGCAGCCTGAGGAGCTCAGTGTCGCAGTCCTCACAGTTCACAAACGCTCTCAAACGAAATAATTATTGGTCCGAGTACTGGAGACATCCAAAAGCAAGCGAGCCTTCAGCAAATTGATCCATCGTCTAAAAAATCACAATACAAACCACGTACGCTGTAAATTATTCAGTTCACTTCAGTCCTTCCTGCTCTTATTTAGATGCGGGCTCTTTCTTAATACACCGAGAGCAATGTCATAGTATCAAATGGCTTCTAAGCACAAACACGGATGAAATGCTAAAAACGCTGATTCTTATTCACTCCAAAAGAGTAAAATCAAACTTAAAATTTACGGTTGAGCTGCTGCCAGCTTAGTGTGTGGTAAAACATAAATAAGACACTGGATACAGTGTGTTTTACAGAGAAAGTTGTTAAACCATTTGTCAATTTGTCTGTAGTCTTATGCAAAATAATGACATTTCTTTTTCTTGATTCAGGTTAATGTGCTGCTCCTACACCATTTCCTTTATTCCTTCTTCTACTGAGGATATTACAGTTATTTAATTTCTCTTCAAAGACGGAGAGTGTGTACGTTGTGGCAGAAACCCTCCAAAGTGAAGGCAATCTGACTCCCTGAGCATTGTTGCATCTCAAAGCAATCTCAGAGCGCGGTCTTTCAACAGGTGGTGGCATACTGCACTGCAAATAAGGGCAGCAGGTGAGGCACAAACAGATCTCAGATCTGTTTATGTCAACGCAGACAACTCAAGAGGGTGAAAGTGGGGTACGGGGTGTGGATACTGATGGGGAGTGACACAGACACAGACACACACACACACACACACACACACACACACACACACACACACACACAAAGAAGCTCTTCACCTCCCATCACTACGGCAACCTCCATTAGCAGAGATTGCTGGTGGTTTGTTTCAACAAAGAGAAGCTCCTCACACAAATCACGCCGAGGGAAAGCGTGCCACCCGAGGCAGGTACACAAAGTGAGTCAATCACATTTGCTCTCTGCTGCTTTGATCAAACAGTCGCTACTCGTGGCCCAAACGATGATCAGACGAGGTGATTTCACTTCAACTCAGCGCCTCTGTCACATTTCAAAATACCCAGCTGCAGGGGAAAATGTGGCGTCAGCGTATCCCGTCACGGCTCTGAAATCCAAAGGAAATCCAGCCCGTTATCTGCTGAGCATCTTGGCTGCTTGTTTCCAAAACACAGACAACCAAAGTGAGAGTGAATGATGGCACCTTTCCAACACATCAACAGTGACAAGTGGTGGCGAAACACATGGCAGCTGGGATGAAACCATGTGTGTGACGGCTTAGAAGCTGGAGAGAGATAACTCTCCTGCCAAAAGAGTATGGAAAGTAGAGTAGTGTTATGTAAGTGCATTAAAGGGGAGGGAGGAGTGTTTATCCTTGTTCTCCAGTATGAACATGGAACCTTAGTTTGGTTAGATAACATTATTTTGATATTTTCTAAGTTTCTTTCTGATCCTTTTTTAGATGTGGGATTTTTTTTTGGTTTTTATTGCAGTCTGTTTCTGCACAGATCTGGCCATTTAATGTTTATCTGCCAACCACTTATAGGCTATGCTACTAATAGCTACTAATAGGCTATTATAGGCTCATTGGCTATCTCATCTGACACCCACATTAATATCAAATGAACTTGCTTAACAAACTAAGCTTGAACATTTTGTGCAGGGTTGAGTGCATCAATCCCATTGAGTTTGATCCACAATCAGAGGAGGAATCGCATGCCGAGGGAGAACCAGGAGCTATTTCACCTGAAACTGAACCAAGCTTCATTTACTGAGCTGGATAATCACAAATTATTTTGAAAGGTTGTTGTAATTTGTATCACAGTCACTAACATTCTCACTAACATTTGTCTCTGTTCAGATTTTTGCCAGCTTTTTAATTGACATCTCAAAATCAAAGACGTATGGATTAGTGAGTGATGATGTACAGCCAAGGTAAAAGGTTTACAGTTCACTTGGTAATTAGCCCCCTGTTTGTGACACATCCTCACTCCTTTGGATGAGTGGGCGGTCACATCACAGCGGCCACAGGCCGTCTCCACCTCAGGGTGCTGTCAGTGGGAGTATCCAGGGCAAATGGGGAAGCAATGCTTACCACACTGCCACACATTGAATCAGTACAGTCAGTGACACTGAGATATCCCTGACTGCATCTGTGAGAAAAAGAGGAAATGATGCTTGTACATGCATTCACACAAACATGAATTTGAATATGGTCACTGATGTGGTATTTAAGTCTTGTACACATATCAATCCAAAATGAAAGAAAAAGTGCCCAAGATGTGTGCAACAGGCATGTTATAACCCTAAAGTTGTATTTAGTTTCACTATTTAGATAATTCTAATAAATAAATACAGAAATAAAATAATGATTGGCTTTGGAAAAGCCCACGTTTGCACATCTGCAAAGCACTCAGTCTCAAAGGAACATGAGACACAAACCAGGGTCACACGCACCCCCCAAAAAACAACCAGTTGTTCTTATTTCAACCATTCACAAAGTCACATTCACAGGCACGTTTGGACCTGGGAGCCAAAACACAGTCACAGTACATCTCCACTGGAGCAGAGAGAAGCACAACCAAACAGACAAGAAGTTGTGGATAAAAGTGAAAAAACAGTCTTCATGATGGGAAATGAGTGGAAATATGGTCCACGTTTAAAGTGGCTTTTAAAGGTCTCTTACAATCTTAGTCCTAAAGTGAGAGCGGTCTCACTTCGGTGTGTCCCTGGAATTTCTCCACACACACATTTTGCACAAATGAGCCAACTAGGATTTGAATATTTACTCGAAATACATTTGATCTCTTTAGAAGCAAGAAAATGCCTGAAGCCAGGATTTAAAGAACTTACCGGGCCTTCAGTGCAGCCAAAGTGGACTTGTCGATCCTGGGGAGAGAGAGATAGAGAGAGAGAGATATTATTGCTGAAGTTGCTGATACAAATTGCTCTATCCCAGCAATTAAATGATTAGCGGAGAGTGCTCTTATTCACGTGAGACACCTTTATGAGCACATATGAAGGAAGATGGCGATGACTGACATGTGACTTAATCTCTGAGTGGTTCAGCAGCTCCCCTGGGTGCTCTGGACTTTTCAAAGAATAGCAATTAATGTGTGATCATTTCCCCTTTTATCCTACAGATCATGTTGATGTGGAGCAGGGGAAACCACATTAGACATGAAGCCTTTATACCTGCTCTGTACCAGTGTGCATGTGATAAAATCTGCGTGTAAACCGCACTAACCCATCAACCTGCTAGAATGAGAGACAAAATGTCACTTAAAGCAACATGACAGATATTTTTCTTTATACTTTTTTTGTTTTAGTGCAGATATAATGAAGGTGTTAACTTTCAACAATTCAACGTCTATTATCAAGCTGCTCAGACCGGTTGTTAGATGTGTATAAGGGACTTATTCATGCTTCACTAAATACTATTCCTACTCAAAACATGGCGTCAAGCCAGAGGTGCCGATAATGGAGATATCTGAGACACACTTTGTGGCTGAGCTGCAGGTAGATATATACTGAGGGATTTTACCACTGTGAGTATGTGTGTGCACGAATGTCGGGTGCTCGTTTCACTGTGTACTCGCAGGCTGCTCCTAAAAGAAGATGTTATGAGACATTAATTCTTTAATCCCATTTAGTGGGAGATTGAACCATGCAGAATGGTGCCAAATCCATTTCATGCGCCGACACACACTCGTAACAGACACCCTCATGCAAAGACACATGACAAAAAGCGCACTGACTCTATTTTTTACTGCAGCATCACCCACGCGGTATGTTTTAAATATCGCTCGGAAAATTTCTAGGGATTTTGAAGAAAAGAGAGCGCCGCAGGGAATGAGAGGCAAGAGGCACTGAGGTGCATTTGTTTGAAGCAGATATTCAAAACCCGAGATACAAGTTTGATATTGTGCTTTCACAATAAGCTGTTAATGCAACAGGGGGATGCCACCTATTTATGCAAGGTGTGCGCAATGTATTATGAGAGATGAGTGGAAATTCAATGAAGCAAAAGCAATTACCATGGAAAGTCCCTGCGGCCATTTTGCATTTATCTTGCAGCTCTGTCGACAGGGATGCCTCATTGTCTCAGAGGCATCTAATCTTGCACAACTGCAAATGTTTCCCTCTTTCATATTGTAATGAAGCTACAGTGTGTGCTCTCACAACAGATGAGAAGATGCAGCACCTATCTTATTTTCAAATCATCAAAGAGATCACATATGTCACATATATACTTCATTCATCTCTAAGAGATGGGGAAACTGCAGTTTACTGCAATGCCTGACCAGCCACGCATCTGTATGTGTCTTCCCATGTCCATGATTTAGAGCTTCAGATGAAAAGTAACATATTTCTGTCCAATAGGATTAAACACCCACAGGAACATTTCACCCCCCAGAGGATGCAATGAGCAGTGCATCTCACATTTTGTGGTTGTTACAGCAATCATCATGCTTTGCACTCATGGATATGCGTGTGCTTGTGGGTGGTATGTTTCATAAGTGACAGTTTAGGAAAGATCAGGCCATATCCTACCAAAGATGCAACGACCTGTGCCTGTACAGTTTTATTTTAAGGTGACAATGTACAGAGATGCACATTGTCACCTCGTACTGAATCTGCCTTTGCTGCATACATGCGGCCTGTTCAAGTCTCTTCATACTGTTAATAGTTCATCATTAGCCTTGAATTAACTTATGGTAAAATTTGGAGGAGTTTGCCTGCAGCTGAGAGTCCTACCTCAGAAGTCTTTTCATCTCATCTTTAACCTTCAAGACATTTTAAAAAGCCAAGTAAGCATCAATTAAAGGCACCAGCTCAGTGCAGCTTCAATCGACGATCCTGGCTGTCTTTTTTTTTTAACCTAAAAGAATAGCCTACGGAAAAATACTAAAACAATGAGACTCTTCATTCAGTGGGGTTTTTTTCATCCACAGAGGAATTATCATGGAAACCTCTTTCATTTTTCCTCCTGTTCAGAGTCACAGTCGCACAAATTTGAAATGCACCGCTCAACTGAGTAGCTGCTGATGCCTCCAGCAGTCTAGTCTCACACTTCCACTCTGCTGGCGGACTCACAGGAGACGGATTTAACGAGGAATGGTTGAAATCAAAGCTGCAGATGCTGAGATATCTTCCCAGCACCTCTCAATTTAAAGCACCCAAAGCACTTGATTCCACTATTCCCATGCAGCAACTTTTCCCTGACCTGAAATCTGTAAACAGCTGCCATGACCTCCCCTGACAAATGAACTGAACTTGCAGGCGTGAAATCGTCGGAGTGCCGCTTTAAAAACATGCCCGGCCTCCTACGTTTCTGTTTATAGCACTATCGCAAACAATGACCTCTAATTAACCCTGTTAGATGCACTGCTGCCCCTCAGCCATGTCTCTCTGTGCGCCTGTCTGCCAGGACAAGCTGCCGGACGACAACCAGCAGGGGAGCTCTCCAAGCACTGCATCATGGGAACTTTTCTCAGCCAATAGAGCGAGAGAACATAACTGGTGAGCATGGTCTCCTAACAGGAGGGCAAAAACAACAACAGGGACAAACAGCGGGCAGGGACAAAGAAGCCTGTTGACTGTGAGCCCTCAATGATCGGGGACAGCACGGAGTGAAACTGTACACACATGCAGACACACACACACACACACACACACACACACACACACACACACACACACACACACACACACACACACACACACACACACACACACACACCCACACACACACACACACACACACGTGAACCCACACCACACCCACACATTATCTCTCAAGGCTGTTAAAAACAGCACAAAGTGTTAGAGGTGTGACACAGAGGAGCAACCTCAGCCCTCCACCCATCCTTCCTTTTTAGAAAAAAAAAAAGTTCACATTTCTGCACCACACAGGCTCACACGCATACGCTAATGCACAGAAAATTCAGCACCACAATGTGCATTACTGAGGTTCACTGTCTTATACTACTCATCGAAAGGCAGAACATGCAAAAGGCACAAATCAGGTACGTTAGCATCCAATGAAAAGAAAACATACCATCCAAATCCACCGAATGAGACGCTTCTCCTCCTCCTCAGCATTTTGTCAGAGTGAACTTCTCAGCAGTTTCCCTGTCTTTTGCTCTCAGGCTCTCTCTCCTCTGGGATATGTATGCTGTACTGTCAGCTTTTCTTTCTCTCTCTGTGCTGTGTCTACTTTGGGTCTCTGTCTGTCTGACCTGGCCTCCCCGCCTCCCTTTCTCTCTTGCCTCTGTTTGTCGTCCTTTTTCCCTCTCTTTTTCCCTGTCTGTTTTTTCCCCTCTCCTCTTCTCTGCACACACCCTTTGCCTGCCCAGAGCCACCTTTTTTTGCTTTGCCACTTGACCAGTAAACTTCTCTCTCTACTCACTGTGAGGTTGTCACAGGCTATTAAACACACACCCTCAATGTGACTGAAGCATGCAGGTACACGGATATGTCAGCAGAGGGAGGAGCGAGGTGAGGAGGGGCCATAATCCCTGGCCGTTTGTTGTCAGCTCTACACACACACACATACACACAGTGAGCTGGTGCACACATGCAGTAGCACTAAGACCCTTGAATCATATTCACCATCACAAATCAGCCTCGACATCTGTGGTCTGCCAACATGCCCTTCGTCAGGAAATGTGGCCACTTCCTGCATAGTGCAGCCTGCTTCTATAGGCATCAAAGGTAGCCACTAACAGCTCACACTCACAGGGTCCCATGCAAAACACACCAAATATGCAAAGATGGAGCAGGAACATACTGGAGCTGTGATAAACCCGCAGTTTGATAAATAATACTCATATGCCAAATAGTTCTTGATTTTGGGAAATTTTAGTTATAAAACATCACTGAGGTGGGCTGTATTGGATGAAAAGTTTGCCAGATGCTCAACAACATAGGGTGCAACATTAGGCTATTGACGGAAAAGGGAGGAGCTGAATAGCCATGCACTCAGACTGCAGTGCATACACAGAAACCTTCCATGTGGTGACCAAAGGGAGTGTCCTTCCTGACACCCTTCCTCCCACAGATTTGAGAGGTCTCACTCTCAGAGTGCGAGTTCTCACAATTTACATACTACATCATGAAAAAGAGAGCTTCAGAAACTGTGAAAGATACATCATGTTTCCAGAAAGCAACCTGATTCATGAATGAAACTTGTGTACTTCGCATAACATGGCAAGATTATATTTTGTGCTTAATGTACGTGAGACATTGAGAGGTGAAGTTGACATGCTTTAATGATTTCCATTGTGGTCAGAACAACATGCTACCAGACATTACTACGCTACCAGATACTGTCTCATCACGTTTGCACCTTGCATCACAGGTTGGATCATGACTTAAATTGTATGAGAGAAGTAAGCAGCAGGGAACAATTTTGGCAGCCAGCTGGTCAATTAACTGGAATTAAATACAAAATAGATCCTAATTTATCAGACAGAATCACATGTTAGCTGAAAAATACTATCAAACAGTAGTAAAAACAACACAACATCTAAATACAAGTGCAACAGAGAAATTATGCATTTTGACTCCAAACTGCACTGGTCTGCCAGGCCTCTAGAGGGACCTGACCTGGGGGATAGACCAATCCTGTTGAACCAGACCTGCTTTCCATGGAGTTCTCC
The DNA here is from genome assembly GCA_029224185.1 of Karalla daura. NCBI lineage: Eukaryota > Metazoa > Chordata > Actinopteri > Chaetodontiformes > Leiognathidae > Karalla > Karalla daura. Next base: position 7,132,153 of record CM055198.1, read on the forward strand.
TTAGCATATCGTTCTACATAATAACGTTTGCCCTTCTCGGCCACTGTTCCACCTGGCCTACTGTAAACATGCATGTGTTTTTTTGTTTTTTGTTTTTTTGGGGGGGTTCACCGGGAACTCAAACCCAGTTCTTTCTTAGTTATAATACTGTCACAAAGCAAAGACTAACACCTGCCAACCTGGGGGTCAGTCCAGGGGCAAAGGTGGGACTAAGGATGTAGGAAGAAAATATACAGGGTCCTGACTTTTGTGGTGCATACAATACAACCTGCTAACATAGGCAGTATTTACTTATTTAACACACATTTTTCCAGCTCGTGTGTTGGGTTACATAATCGCCATCAGCTTGTGTAAACTGAACTTTCAAGGCAAACAAAAAGCTTGATACCAGTGAAAAAAAGTCATGCAGCACCCATACAGCTTGTTTGGTTTTCATCTCACCGTGTCGTTTCTTCTCTGAATGCAACATTGATTTGATTTACAGCCACTTCAGAAAGTACTCCTTCCAAACGAGCCCGCTTGAATAAACACGGTCAGAGCTTCGACAATGAAATATCTGACCCCGTCTTTCTTTGTGCCTGATGACTGCCCGCAAACTCAGTCTACATCTCTAGCTTGTTGAGATTGCACTGATTAAAAGTGGTAAAGTGCTCAACTGGCATAATGTGGCACATGGCACGTGTCTGCAAGTATGCACACACACACACACACTATTCAGTCGGGCATTGCACTGGAAATGATCGTCATTAGAAATGAAAAAAATATTTAAAGCTGACCGTGAATTAATCGGGATTTGACATACTGCACACTTCAAGACAAAAAACCTGCAGCGAGTGTTCTCTCTACAGATCTCATTCCCCCTCTAGTGGTTCAGAGATGCTGTGTGACAATTAAAAGACAATTTCAAGAGCAATTTCTATGAAAGTAAGGCAGTTAAAATTAAAGCAAAGGCAATGAAATGAAAGAAGAAAGTGATATTGAATTCTTGCTCTGGTACAGTAGCAAGGCACTTGAGAACACTGTCAAGAGAAAAATCATTTTCTCATCATGCAAAGTTGAATAAATTAATATTTGGATAGCACAGTGGTTTTCAGAACAGTAACATCCAAAGAGGACCGATCTCTCATGGTGACAGCGTTTAATGGAATGAGCCCTCTGCTTCCAGTGAGACGTAAAATGCGATACTTGACTTGCATTCACACCTCCACCACCTTTTCCCTTCCCAGCAGTGGTCTGGGTGACATCACCCTGCAGCAGCCGGGGGGATGATGTCGTCGGGTCTCCGCAGTGTCTCGTCCTCTGATGGCGCGCTCCACCGAGAGCATTTCAGCTGTCAAGCAGTTTGCGTGTGTTAGCATTGCTGCATTGTAACGTGTTCCTCAGCAGTTCACCTCCGGGGTAAAGCTCGATGCCAGTTTGACATTTGGCTCCCCGGAGGAGAGGGGTCTGTCAAGGCTGAGGTTTTGGTTTTTGCTGTGCTGGTGTGGACTGATACACACCGGCGGTGTGAGTCACACCGTGCTACATTCAGTCACTGATGACTGTGGCACAATCAGAATTAAAACACATTGTTTCCATGGGTGTGATGTGTCTCTGTTCGATGTCAGACGTCACAACTGACTTTTTTTTTTTAGCGTTGCTTCATCTCTGAGAGGGAGGTGAAAAAGAGAAGAAGCCAAAATTATCTTGAGAATCAACACATAAAGTCTCACCAAAATACAGTGACTCATGGGTGCTTATCTCTACGTCATGTGCAGCACTTCCATCCATCTGTCTGCTGAAGCCGAGCCCAGCACACAGCTAATGCAAACTCACACTCATACCTAGGGGCAATTTGGAGTCTCTAGTCAACCTAAACATGCAGGTTTGCATTTTTAGCTTGAATGGAGATTGGAGATTTGACCCCGGTAGGAAAGCAGAGAGGGCCTTGGTCTAACCCAGGTGTTGTACCCTGCTATGACAGTGACAGTGCTACTGTGTGGCCATTTCGTCTTGGGCGGACAGAATCTTTTAAGGTGGTTTGTAATTGAACCTCCTCATTCACACACACAGCATCAAACATCACCTAAGGATCTTTAAGAATCACCGAACAAGAATTAAACAAGTCCAAAGGCGGCTTGTCTGTAATAACAACATGATAGAAACAAGCTAGAGGGTGTCTGAATTTTTACTCAGTAGCCATACAAGCTATATTCCCTGGAGTCTTTTGCGAAAAACTAAGCTAATTGGCTGCTGGCTGTAGCTACCTGTAATGACAGACACAAGATAAGAGATACAGCTCTTCATCCCTCTCTGTGATTACCCAAGTACATCCAAAGGCACATTCTACTACAAATCAGGATTATACAATTAACCCAAAGATTAGAGATTCACTCTACTGAAGTCACGCACATACATATTTTCCAATATGGTTTAAGAGGCCAAAAGTAAAGAAACTCACAGCAAAGCATATTTCCAAAGACCAAGCCCCACTTGGGCAGAAAGACTGAATCAGTGGCCCTACTGTCAGCACTTTCCAGATGAAAACTTTTTCATTGAATATGTTGCTAAGTTCACAGATCTGTTAGACTGTATGTCTTGTGTTTATGTATGTTCTACCGAAATGTTATGTAAGGTTGTTTTTGGCTTCATTCATGTCTGTGACTGTACAATTTGTGTATAGACCTTGTTCTTGTCATTGTGAAATATCCATTTGTCTTTTCCATTCTTTTTTTCCCCCATTCCCCCTGCCTCTCCCTACCCTGAATCAATTCCAGTAGCTTTGTTTCAGTCCCTCATCTCATTCTCAATAATTCTCGCCCTGTCATCCATTTGCAGTTCGACTGTGAGAGACGTGATGTTTCCTGTCTTTATTATTTGCACTCCTTCATTGTCACCTCTGTTGTCCTCCAGCTCTCTCTCCCCTCCCTTTAATAAGGTATTCAGTCATTATATGGAACCCCAGTGGGTGATATGTGCCCAGACAGATGAGAGAGACCTTTCTTTTTTTTCTTCATTTTTCTCTCTCTATCCATCCATCCATTCATCCATCCCTCCCTCCCTCCTGTGACTCGAATAGGTTGCTTAGTCACATGAGGTTTTCCAGGAGGGATGCTGATTTAGAGCGTGAGCTGATGCTTGGTTTTAATGGATCCTGTTTCAACCATATCCATCACCATCTATTAGAATGCATGCCCACATGCTCATATACAGAGAGCAGAGAAGCACAGGATTTCAGTGAACAACAGCCAAACAATATTCCCAGATACATCCTGACTCCCTGCCTGCCTGCACATTGCTCTCTGGAGCAACAGTGAATTATTTCATCTGAAAAATGTTTATTTTGTGCTGGGTTTGCAGCACAAAGCGTAATGTTTCGAGTTCTGAAATGAAGTTTGCAGTTTGAATAGCAGTGGAACGTATAGTATGATTATTTCTCAGATGTAGATTGCTATGACCACAGATAGGAAACAACGCTTTCTGTTACCATCAGTAATTGCATCAATACATTGTAGCAACATTCATATGTTGTAGTCTTTTGCATACTGGCAGTTTCCGTGATCATGACTTTCGTATACAAGTGAGCAAAAAGTCTGCCAGAACTTCTTTCCCCATTTCAAGCACTGTCAAAGTCAGTGTAGAACTGTCCTATTCCATTTATTGTAATTTCATTACATTGCTATTTTATCATTTCAGGCTGTAGCTGTAACTTCTAATTAGATACATTTGTTTTACTGCTCTTATAAATGTTACTGGTTGAAATTGTTGAATATATATTAGTTGTACTCCTATCAAATAGGTTTGTACATTTTTGCTACAATGCTACATAGGTGGTGGTCTACAGTGATGAAAAATGTTTTGAGCATGAAAATATTCAGATAATAAGTAACATAAAAAAATCAACAGGTAACTTAAACATTTCATGATAAGGTCTATCCTTCACCTATGGGGGTTATTAAGCTTCCTTGGCTACAATGAATTTTATGGAAATACGTAAAATTGTTTTCTTTCTCAGTATATATTTTAGCACTCTTTGCCTTTGTTTAATTTTACTGTCCTCTATCCTTTGTCATCCTTTGTCACACAACGCCATCTATTAATCTTCACAAAGTCGTACCCTTGTTTGCGTCCTATTTTCATTTTCATGTGTTTTACCCCCTATAGTTCTTCACTCTGTTGGTGGATTTTACTGAAAGTGACAGCAAGCCCACCCATACACCCACGAATCTTGATCACACACACACACACACACACACACACACACACACACACACACACACACACACACACACACACACACACACACACACACACACTCATGACCGAAACACACACAAATCTGTGCACACATTCATAGAGACAGTGCGGATATGTACATTTAGCACTGCCTGCAGTCGCTCATGCTGACGTGTGCGTACACTCATGCTCACGAGTTAACAAGCTGTGACATGTGCACAGATGCACACACACACACACACACACACACACACACACACACACACACACACACACACACACAGAGCCTCCATCATGCCTTCAATCCTGCTTTTCCCTGTTGTTCTTCCAAGCGACATTGATCAGAGAAAAGCATCCAGTTCATTCATACGCCTCTGTTTATTACAGCTTCTGGCAATGAAGGGCAAGAAAGAGCAGCCGACAGAACCCAATACAAATGTGTGAACAAAATTGGAAATAGCCAAAAGGGTAAAGCTGCGGGTTTGGGGATACCCAAAATCCCCAAACCCGCAGCTGTGGTGCCCCGTGTGTCACAGTGATCAAAGTTTGCATTGATCGCGAGAGAAAATTCAGACAGACGAATGGGGAGAGGCTGATATGGTTTATAATCAATTAAAGCCAAAGAAAGAAGGGAATGTGATTGCAAAGGTGAAGCGCAAGAACGGTTGGGAAAGATATGTATGATCGTCTAACTGAGGGCATGAGGCATAGTCAGCGTTGTGATTGGGAATGAGATTTAATCACAGGCCACATGACACCACATTTGTGCTGAGGAGAAAGGCGTTAGGGTGCAAGGGAGAAGGGGGGGGCGACAGGAAGTGAGAGGTGTTGGCAGATTGTGGGTGGATTAATGGACGATGGCTAATGATGAGCTGTGGAAGAAGAGGAGGGGGGAGGTGTGAGGGTAGAAGATGGGTAATCTTCTCATTTGACTTATATCAACTCTCGGACAGAGGAGAGTGTGGCTTGAAAGACACTAAGATAAGAGCAATAATATAAATGAAAAAAAAATCTTCCATGCCTCTGCTGACCACCAAAATATACTGCATGTGTAGACATGATGTGTGAAATGCATATCTGTGCACCTACCTATGCAAATTAAAAGAACTGGGACAAATCCTGAACTGGCTCCACCGGGGAGGTGAAGATTAGCCACCATCTATTTCGAGCTGGAATCAGCACCCGATCCAGAGGTGCTGCAGGAACAGGTGTCCACTTGACACTGCAGAACTGATTTGTCAAGCCTCTTAGTCTGCGGCCGCTGTGTCATCTTTTTTTGCCACTCTGCTTGATATGGAGACCGTTCATTCATAGCTTACATGGCTCTGTCAATTTTCATTTGACTGCTTTTTTATTTTGTAGGCTTTAATGTCCATTCAATCAAGCAATTTAAGAACTAGTTGCTTTTCCAACTCAAGCCTTGAGAGCTAAATCGTTACATCGCTGTACACATGAGTTGCAAAGCAGCCGGTCTGTCGGCAAGTACCGAGTCTAATACATAAAATCAGGATTTCTCTTCAGCCTTTGCAATCACTGTCCTTTTATTGGTCTCTTGCCCCTGGCTTCTCTCACGTAGCGAGAAAAATACTGCTACTCTGGAGCCAGTTTTGTGAAGGAAACAGAAAGAATGGCTCCAAATATGGCCCCTTCAAACATGCATTTTTTTGGGGGGTGGGGGGAGCTAGAGATATCTCATGCAGTCAGCAGAAACTCTGCATGGAAAAGACCCTTGGTCCAACCAGGATCTTCTTGTTCTGACGTGACGACACTAAGTTCTCAACCGCTATGTGGCCTGAAAGAAACTTGCTATGTCTTTTCTGAATTTAGCCTGTATGACCTTTGCTTAACAAAGACTTGCTGCTTTAACATATGATAAGTAGAAGTGGAAGTGGAAGAGTTAGAAAATCATCAGACTCATCTTTGGTGGCAAAAGGCACATTGTATGTGCATTTATTTTGCTTACAGAGTTCCGCCTTTTTTTCTTTTATCCTTCTGGAATTACATTGTCTCACTTGGAAGTCTGCAACAGAGCAGAATCAGACAGAGGAGAGCTGCAGGAATAACAAAGTTCCGTCACATTTTGTCAGACAATGCTGTTAAAATCTTTAACTTCCTTCACATTAAAGCACCTGATGAAAACTGCCTTTTGCCTTATTCCTTGAAAGAAGCATAATGCCTGCTATTACCACGCAGGCAGCGCTTCCTCTTGGGAAACAGACTCATAAATCAAGATGCATCCCTCTGCCTCGGCATCTCCCACTGCGCTGCATGCAGTAGGGACCACATATCCTCTGGGCTACTTTGACTCACACATATTACACTCACCACACACATGAACATGTACAACCACACACACAGTACATGCTAGAAAATGTGTGCATGTATGAAGATATTTAGCCTCTGGCTTACACACGGCTGAGGACACACATCTCTTATTTCACATTGGTCATTTTCATCTTCTAATAATTATCCTGATTATAGTACATAATGACGGTAAAATGATAGAAGTGAATTACTCTTGTTTATGAATGATGCACTGCATCTGTTGCATGCCTTAAATCTCTTCCAGTATTTGGAGTTGGACTGGTGTCAGTATTAAGAAATGCAGCTTTTATCCGCCCACTCAAATGCAGAAACCTAACTTCATGCCCCAGCTCACCATCCCCCCTGCAACCGAACGTGCACAACACAATGTCATAAACCCAGAGTGTATCACAACAACCAGACCCTGCTGCACCATTGCAGCATTACTCCAAAGACAATCTGTGTGCCTCCAGGCTGCCCCTCTCTCACACCACATTTTTCCACACACATATTTTTAGCAAGTTGAAGAAGACACAGAGAGGACAAAGATGCCTGGTAACTAATTCACACTTGACTGAATGTGTGTGTCTGTGTGCAGATCACAAGTGCCATACCTAACCTGTAACTCACACTGGCTCCCTACTCCAGCTGGAGAGTTCTCACACAAAGCAGCACACACACACACACTCACGCGCTCCCCTTCGGCAATTTGGCCCTTAGTTAGCTGCTGCCAGCAGCCAGCAACAGCAACATCTCTACTGCGCCTCTGTGCTCCAAAGGGAGTGAGTGTGGAAGCCATACCTCGTCTCTCCTGCAGATCCTTTGCAAGCTGGGGTGAACATCTCGTAGTCAGTGGATGGTGCGGCATCAGCAGGAGAGCAGCTGCCAGAGCAGGGGAGATTGGATGTATGTGAGTGAATGAGAGAGAGAGAGAGAGAGAGAGAGAGAGAGAGAGAGAGAAGGAGGGAGGCAGAGAGAGAGGAGAGAGGGGGAGAGGGAGTGTGTACAGGGGGAGGGTACACAAAGATAAAGCACGGGGTAGGGCAGAATTATGAGATGAGAGACAATGAGAAAATGTGTGTGTGAGAATGGGAGATGGTGTTACCATGGAGAAGGCTACGCCTAAACTCCTCAAAGCCGTTCAAAGACCATGGGAGCAAAGGAGAAAAAGAAGCTGAGAGAGGAACTCAGGCTGAAAGGCAATGGAGATAAGGAAGGAACATTTTAGCAAAGGCAGAAAAAACAGACTCACGGATCAAAGCAGATGGGATCAGGAAGAGGACATTAATAAGACAACGGGGGAGGGGGCTTAGGGCACAGAAAAGTTAAATGACCATGGCCCTGGAGCAAGATGAGCTCCGGACTCATTAGCACTGACAGCTGCATCACACTGACCTTGACACAGGTCAGACACAGATACAAAGTCTGACCTTATTCAGACAAAGGGATAAGCTTGTAAACCTGAGGTCCTGACATTATAGTAATCTGCAACAACAAAGGGCAATTAATCAAGTATAACTGTTTTGCTATTGTTTTTTTCTTTCATTTTGTTTTTTTACCTGATTATCAGAAAAGGCAACACTGTTATCGCGTCTGAATAACATTTGCAAATGTTGAGGGGGCAACACAGAATCCTCTTTTAAAATGTGCCTCTTCTTGTCCATCCACTGTCCTTGTCCATTGAAATACTTGAAAGAAATGGGTTACAAACACTGGAGCAGACTGGGAGGAACTAGGAGCGCACAGACTCCACACACTGATTCTTGAGGCCAGACACGATGCTGGACTCTGCTGGAAGTGTTGGAAAGAGGAATATTTTATGTTCCAAGTTATCTTGGAAAATGTCTTCCAGCCACTCCATGACATGCAGGTTAAGCACAGGAGCATATGCAGATTTCACAATCTCACGTTCCACTGTGATGAGCCCCAGGAAGTTTACACCAGTCATCAAAATTAAACCCACTTTGTTCTGAAGCTCTCGATACATGACCTGTTTTTGGACTGAAAATGGCAGATAAAGGCAGTCAGTATGACCAGGATTCAAGCCCAGGCTTTCTTACTGTGCCATGAAAACAGTACTGACCAAGTCACCCCAGCATGGATTTAGTCAGAAAAAATATGATTCCATCGACAAAAATCTGCTAAACAGTGGACATAAATGTACCGTGTATGCATGTATGTACTGATGTATGTATGTATCTATGGATGTATGTGTGCGCATACATGTATGTCTATTCATAACCATGATCTCAATACCTTCTACCTGCTCTGCAATTCTGCAGCACTTGTTTTTTTGTGGTTTTTAAAATAGATATCAAAAGGTTAGATTCTATTTTCCCGGCAGATTGAATATGTGGTTTGTGTGTTTGGGCCTTGTGGAGGCATTATGACTGTCACAATGAAGAACACCCTGCTCTCACCTAACAGCAGGGTGCTAAAAGGCTTTACAGTAAAGGTCACTGGTTTTGATATTTGACGCGCTTCTTCAACTCACAGGGAAACAGAAGCTCTGCACACACACAAACACCCACACACACCACAACTAACAAACGCCGGGGGATCATAGGTGTCAGTTATTCAATGGAGTAGATCCCCCACTGAAGTACAAAGGCTATCAGATCAATCACACACACACACACACACACACACACGTGCGCACACACACACACACACACACACACACACACACACACACATACACACACACACACACAGCTTGTGACTGATGGCCACAGAGCTCCACTGTTGGCCTCAAAAGCAAAAAGAAACATCAGCTGCTCTAAAGTATTTGCTATTGATCGGGTTTGCCGCCTGGGGCTCCACCACACATGGACACGCGACAGTCCTCGGTAAAAAGAATCAGAGGGAGATAGTAAGTTTAATCAAATCTTCCCCTCCAAATGAATAGATCGCAGAAGACAGCTCTCAGCACACAGGTGTTCATGCAAACACTCATGTTCTGTCCAACCCCACCCCCCCACCTGAGTATTTCTTTGATTTGTTGTGTTTGTTTTGAGGATGTGTCTTCTTTCCCTCTAATCTCCAGGCAGGTTAGTGCTTCTGGATCCTTTGTCAGCTCTAATTGGTTCTGCTGGTTGGGGTTGCCTTGGAAACCAGTTCAGAAAGTGTATGTTGGAGGTCTGAGAGAGGTTTGGATGGGGTTGGATGCAATGGCCAACTCTAACCAACACTGTGGCAGGAAATGACTCAACACTGAAAATAGTGAAGAGGCTTGTGATACATGGTGTTCAGAAACACCACCCTAAAATTTCACATCTTTCACATCTCAAAAAAAAAGATTTATGAATGGACAATGATTTCCATTATTTAAATTGGGGTTGAAGCTGGGCTGCTTGTTGTCTGCTCCAGGAACAAGCAGCTTCACCAAGTGACACGTCTGAATCTTTGCCAAACCAATGTAATCTGTTACACCAGATCTCCTGGACCTTAACTTTAACCTTGCCCATCATGCTTTATTGGGTGACTTATGTATGTACTTTCTCACTTGAGAGATATGTGACAGCTTTAAAATTTCAGACCAGTTTTAAATTTGGAACGATGTAGATCACAAATAATATTCAAATATAAATAGAACTTTCATTTTGGGTGTGACTTGGCAAGCTTTCCTGACAAGTGACTGCAAAACGCTGTTGAAATAGAAACTCCATAAAACTGAAGAAAGTGCTTCAAAATGGTTGGATGCCTGTCACTTTTGTTGAGATATTGATTATCAGTCTGTCTTACTGACTACATAGAGTTATAGGTCAACATGTGTGTGGCATATGTGAGCAGAACTGAGTGTTCTTGTCTTGAAACCCCTTTTTTTCCCTGCTTTGTGTATATAGTTTTTTCCTTTTTTATGTCAAGTTCCCTTAGACTCAGTGTGAATTATATATGAAAATGACACAGTTTCTTTTTCAGTCTGTGAGAGGCACGGCCAAAGACCCCTGACACTTAAGTACATACCTGTATGATATCAGAATGAAAGATACATTCACAATTTTTCATTTCACTGAGAGAATTTCAGATTTAGTAGGAATGGTATAGAGGAGCATGAGCAGTCTGACGACAAAGTTGAGAAAGTGTTCAGCATGTTCAACATCTGCACAATGCTGTGGATGTGTAAAGAACTGAGTTGGTCTTCAGGTTTGGTCTTTGTTTTCCAGGGCCACCAAAAAATATGAAATTTGGGCCAAAATTGGGCTGGTAATTTTTCCAGGAGTGCACCACGCAAATCATCAGTACTGCACACCCACGGCTAGGAGACTGAAACCTCTTCTTCTAAACAAGTCCGTATTTTATCTAAATGTTGCTGCTATAATTTAAATAGAGTCAACCATTTATTTACATTATATTTATTTCATTTTACAACACATTTGTATCACCACAACGCAACGCTTACTTTATATTGTTTCCAAACAGACTACTCCCTGCACGCATGGACACATATTTAAGATGGTTGCTGTGATGAAAGAAAACTATGACAGAGTTCTAATCCTACTTTTTCCTTGTGACAAATGGGAGACTCCAACTTTACAGTCAACAACAGCTGCTCTAGACTCTCCAGTGAGACGTGCAGAGCGCAGCGACCTCCATCTCTGCAAAAGTAACAGATTGTCCCTCTGCTGCATCCCACTCCACATGACGGATGAAGGATGTCACTTACATGAAACCAAAGCATTCATTTATTAATAGTGTAATTAACATTTACAGCACCATGCATTTTTTTTTGCATGTGCGCATTAGTGTAAGATTACTAACCAGAATATTTTTTACCCCTTTCAACAAAACCACTTCTCCCACTAAGTTTAGATAAGGATATCATGTAAATCCTGGGCAGTTTTGCACAAATGCACAAAGTTACTGCGTTGTTTTTTTTCTTGAGGGAACCTCTCACATAGCCACGTTTCTTAGCGAAGTATAAATTACCAGTTAATTAAAAGACATTGCTTTGTGTTTGACAGTGAAATCCAGCGTGGTCCACAGCCGGTGTAGTCTGTGTATCAGCTTTCCTCACGACCAATGAAGGCCACAGATAAAGAACAGAATCCAAGGATTTGAGGAAGAAAAAAGATGGCAGAGAGGTGGAACAATAACCTTGATGCAGAATGTGTCTGACTGACTGTAGTCAATGAGCGGGTTCTTCTGCACTGACAACAGAAAACTGGTTTTCCTCACGCACACTCTGGCCACTAGATGGCAGTGACTGACCAAGTAAAGGTCTTCCTGTGGTCTTGAAGTACCAAAGGATTGACCAGAGCCACATGGAGGCACCCAAACCGGGTCAGCCAAAACATCCAAAACCCCCAAGGAACACAACTGAAGTTTGTTTGGATAAAATGTCACTGCACAATGAATTTCGCAATTGACACTCTTGGTTCAGGTTTATTTTTCAGTGGGTTTAGACACAAATTCTTAAAAAAGTATGCAGTGTTTACTTAAATGGCTTCAAGCAAAGCTTCTGAAAAATATACGAATGACAAAACGAAAACAGACAGGAGCAAGATTTTATCACAGATAGCAAGGTACATTGTTGATAATTTCTGAAGTCTTGAGGATGGAGAAAATTTGCATCTTCTCATCAGCCCTGTACGTTAAGCTGTTCAAGCTAAAACCTCAAAGTCCCAGGGTGTCTTTCTTCACACTACAGCCCAACAGCATGTTCCCAGCTTCCACACACTCCATTAGACATACTGGTGGGAGAAAAAGAACAAAAATATTAGCAGAGGAGACTGAATGTGATCTCAACCAGCACACACTGCTCCATGCACCAGGTCAGCACTGGTCATTACAGCTGTTACCATTCTGAGCCTGGAGCCATGACACAGCCTTCATGGCCAGCAGCTCCCACTCATCCTGGGCGTCTTTCTTGTAGCCATGAAGCCAGATCAGAGCCAGAACGGTGGCCCACACCTCCTGCTTCACCTGATTCAACCAAATCAAAGGAAAACATGAATCATGTAGATGAAGTTAATGAACTGTATTACCGCTAATACTTAAAATCAATCCATTTCAAAAGACGTCTATGGCATCTTTGACAGTGACCCACCGATACAGGTTTGGTGTTCTCCACCTCTTGGCTGGTCTTCCCCAGTGCAGCAGCCAGAGCTGGATCCAGCAGCCAGCAGCCAGACGCCTTCTGCAGGGAGACCAGCTGCAGCAGCGGCTCTCTGGGTGGCTGACTCGGCTCAGCAGCTCTCCTGATTCCACCTTTAAATGCCCTAGTGTGTACTGAGGGTTCGATGAAACCCAAATTTCAGGGCAAGACATCAGGTATTTATCACTGTTTTGTGTCAGGTGTCCATTACCATCCAAACACTTTCAAATATCACTGGCACAACAGAAAAAGAGAAAGCTTGACACCAGGGAAACCACAGCAAATACAAAGAACTACAGTTGTGAATGGTTCAGTACTGGCATCTCCTCAAGTTTTTATGAGACTGTGAAACCTCTCTGCAGCCTGTGTGCAGTCGGGGTGTAGTGGAGGTTGGAGTCTCGTCCTGTCTACATTGGTTTGGCTCATTTTCTACATTGGTTTGGCTCATTTCTTGAAACAGAAATTATATTTTTAAAACTTAAAGTTCTGCACATTATAGCTCACTACCCAAAGCTCATATCGTTCCCAAAACTGTTCACATATGTTTCAAAACTAAATTCATTTCCCATGCAAAGAGATGATGCCATGCCAAGAGATGATGCCAAAGAGTGATGCCATGTTAACCTCACCCTGCAACCCACCAACCCAGTCAACAATGGTGTTCAGTGCTATCTGATCATAGGCAAAACAGTTTATAAGCATTGAGTGTTTTACTCACGAGAACGACGGGCCCTCATCTTTCGGCCTTGATGTAGGTTTAAGAAAAGGAGAAAAAGAATATGAGGTCATTTTAGACAAGATCGAAACATATGATCACATTTATGAGCTTCATCACTGGTATAATAGCCGTTAATGCCGTACAATAGCTTAATCCGGCCTTTTGTAGGCTATTGAGCCATCTAGCCTTTGTAGTTATGTGAGAGCAGCTGCTGCAACTGCTAATATAGATTGATTTTCCGCCATCTTGGATTATGCTGAAAGCGGAACAAAATTTCTAACGGTTGCAAACCGTTTCCGATTCTCACAAAAATTGTCACATATTACATTGAGACTACTCTTCACAAAACGTACTGACAATCATTTAAGTCACTGCAACTGTTTCCCCGCTACGGCCAATTGAAATCGCCATTTTCAAGAGGTTGCTGTAATTACACAACTTTATGCCTTGCTGCACATTTCTTCACGTGTCACTTATACCTCGATCTTTAACCAATATACAGTCTATGGTTTGACATACAACCTGCTTGGACCCTGTGCAGCTATATTTGGGTTCCTGTCAGTGAAGCTGCAGAATCCCATTGTGTTTGTTATTATTATTATTATTATTATTATTACGCTCTCTTCCTGAATAGAAGTCTATGTCAGCCTATCGTGAAATTTGGCACATTGATTAAGCACAGCGTCAACATTAATTTGACCATTTAGCGCCACCAACAGGTCAAAGTTCTAGTTTGTGTATGTAACTTTTGATTGCTTTTGGTCACTGTATTGACACAACTTTGTGCCTCACCTCACATTTCTTCATGTGTTACTATCTATCTATCTATCTATCTATCTATCTATCTATCTATCTATCTATCTATCTATCTATCTATCTATCTATCTATCTATCTATCTATCTATCTATCTATCTATCTACATAACATCAGATTTAGTAGTAGTCTTGAACAAGAAAAAGTGGAAAAAGTGAAACACTGGGAATACTTTCTGAGGGCACTTTAAATGACTCAGGTTTTCAGATGTGAACATGTAAGTAGTAAAAAAAGTAGGAATGCAAGGACGTTTCATCAAATGAATCAAATGAGGGGCAGCTGTGACCCCCACAACTAAAGTGCCCCTCAATTTCCCAGTTGTGAGACAGATTTGGAAAAACAAAGAAATTTCTTCTGTTTAGCAAATCTTCTTCAACTCTTCATACAAGTGTATTTTGTATCTTTCTCAGAATGACACTCACAAGATGCTGGAATGTTTCTGCGCACCAGAGGTCCTTGTATCGCCTCGCCATCACTTTGGTTGACAGCAATGAAGGAGGTAAAGGTACTGCTCACTCCTGATTGGACGCTGAGCTCCACCACCTTCTTCTTCACTTCCTCATCTCCTCTGAGATCTGTCGCCTCCATCTCCAGGGAGCGAATCAGGGTGCGAGCAGCCAGCCTGTGGACTGTTAATCTGCAGAGAAAGAAGAACTTGTAGAAAAAAATCATCCGTGACATTTAATGTTACAGATGGTGAATTTTGGGACACAGACAACAATGCACTGCTGCCAGAGGTTTACATGTCAACTCACTCAGGTTGGTGTGGGTGACTTTATTTTACATGCAACTTTTTGGAATTTTCCTTGACTCCATTCACTCTCACACTCAGACCTGAGATAATTCAGAGTCTCTAATCAACCTGATCCTGCATGGCTTGTATTATATCCTGACATACTGATAATGTTTAATATCATATTGTATCACATGTCTCATCCTTTGCTCCTTCCACATCACAGGACAGTCTGGACACAGCTCAGTTTACCCAGTGTCCTCTGCAGGTCTCAGACTGAAGTGCAGCTGGTTCTGAGAGGGATGACCTGCCAGGCTGTACTTCACCGTCACACAGCCCTCTGCTGCCTCTGAACTCTGGCAAAACATCACAGTGTTGGAAAACATCTTTCCTACTGTAATAGATGTACCAGTCATTCAGTCTGTATTTCACTGTGTGTTGTTTTGATACTACCTGCCCACTGAGCTGAGCGTAAACCAGTGACCTCTGACCCTGGAAAAGAGCTGTGATTGGTGGAGACAGCACAGTAGCAGAGACTCCCTTCGGTAAATCCCATGTGACTGAGATGTCTATGGCAGCCGGCTGCAGTGCAAATCGCAGGGACTGCATCACCTGATGAGAAGAGCAAAGTTGTAAGAGAAGTTTTTTCAGAACCTTGTGATCTGTCATCAAAGTTTCTGTCCACAGACAAATCAGACTCATCATCACATGGTTGAAAACAATCAACAATATTCTTCAAAATCTGCAATGACAGACATGAAAATAGCCACAACTGTACAGAACTTGAGCGAGTCACTGTGTTGATTGTCCTTCTTACTTTGGGTTGCATCCTGTCAGTTCCTGTGATGAACTGTGCGTGACCTCCTCCTTCCTTGGCCAAACCATTGATCAGAGCAGTGCTGGCACCTTCCCCAATCCCAAAGGAGAAACACCTACAGAACAGCAGAGGTGTTATAAACACACACAACACTGGGACGTGGGACATATTACTGTACTCTGGGTTGTTGTGGTTTCACCTGTGGGAACCTGAGTTCTTCTTCACCAGATTTGTGACTTCTTTAGTGTTCCCAACCTCACCGTCAGTGAAGACAAAGAGCTGAGGATGAGAGTCCACACATCACTCTGAGGTTTACAACATCACCATTGGGAACATGCTGCCTGTGTAGAGGGAACTGTTCACTAAATGCCGTTTATAATTATTGTTCCAGTAAAACACACTTCAATGAAAGTAGTTAGTGTGTGTGTGTGTGTGTGTGTGTGTGTGTGTGTGTGTGTGTGTGTATGTGTGTGTGTGTGTGTACCTGTCTGGGTTGGCTGGGGATGCAGGGCTGGCTGTAAATGTGTTGGAGGGGCCTCAGTATCTCTGTTCCTCCCAGATTAGCATTCATCTCTGCAACTTTCTTCAAAGCCTCTTCCATGCTCTTCTCACTGTACTCCACACTCTTACTGTCATCATAAAACACACACCACAACACATCACACTCACATGTACACAATGCAAAAACGCTCTCTTGGGAGTAGCTTACGGGAAGATGTGCTCATAGCTGGACCCAAAGCTGTAGATGTTGAAGTAGCAGCCCATTGGTAAGCTCTTCAGCAGGAGCAGCAGAGTGTCCTTCAGGGAGGAGAGGAGAGACAGTGAAGGCCACTGTGTGATAGGAAAACTGTGATTTATTACATGACAGATATAAGGAATACCCTGGCACTGCTGATGCGGGTTTCTTGTCGGTTGCTGCTATTAGTGCCACAACCCATGCTTCCAGATCGATCCAGTAAGAAGACAAACTCTCCACATGAGGTGAGTGAAGACATCACAGCCTTGGGGAACTCAGGGTATAGGCTCAGCATCACTGCTGGATCAGCCATCAGAGAGCCTGAAACACAGAGGACAGGCAGAGATGTTACCTCAAGTCTGACTCTTATTACTTTCATCACATAGTGAGCTTTGTATCAAAGTAACAACTTGACTAACTCACCGGGCTTGGCAGAGGCCTGTCCTGCCTCCACCACAGCAGTGGGCTGGTGGGCGTCTTTGTAGTAAAGCAGCAGTTCAACATCTCTGTCAAACTTGTGTCCTGCAGCCAACTTGACCTGTAGTGCATAAAAGACATGCATGGCTACAAACATAGTACTTTGTTGCTGCTGAGTAATAATGATACACAGCGAGGCATTCACACTCCAGCTACCGTGGCCTGGGTTTGCTCTGTGTTGAGGAACTGGACAGGCTCCAGGGAACAGTTGGACTCCACTTTACAGACTGGATGAGGAGAGGACACTCGGGCAGAGAAAGAGAGACTGTAGGGCACCAGAGAGGCAGGAACAGAGGTCACCTGGACACTGGCACCTGCACTACCTGTGAACAACATGAGATGAGATAAAATGCCTAACCCCAGTGAGATCAGTTGAAGGTAGGGAATACACCCTGATACACACCCTGATGCACCCTGGACTAACAGTTTATCAGAGGGAACACACACTATTCACTCTAACACCTATAACGCCCCCCATCTGCTAATTGAACATCAGATTCAAGAGGGACCAAATGTTTTTCACACTGGAGTCAAATAAGATGATTTGGGCGTTTAGCCAGGATGCCTTTTGGACATCTACCTAGGGACACTGTATTTCTGTATGGTTGCTTCATAAAGAACTGCTTTTAAGTGACATGAAAGAACAGCTGAACACTTGGGGCACGGAGTCCTTTCTGCCCCAAGAGCTTATCAAAGTGTCTGTTTCTATTCTTACCTTGTGGTTGGTAGCGAGGATTGAGGACAGCAGGCAGACAAAACCTCAGGCCATCGTCCGCCTGCACAGCCAGCTCAGTGACGTACTCTAGCTTGATGGAGGCGCTCTCTCCAGGAGGCAGACTGCCCACATTCAGAGAGAATATGTCTGGGCTCTGCTCACTCTCCTCCAACAGGAAGGCCTGCTGACCGGAGCTCAGAGCATCGTCATACTCCTGACGAGCCTGGACAACAGAGGACACATGTCAGCGTCTCCTTCTGCTCTCACTGTGTTTTCCCTGGAGTGAGGAGGTCTTCATGGCACAGCTCACCTCCTGTTTCTCCTTCACCTCAGCCACAATCACCCTCTGACCTATCGTGGCACTGAAGTGACACACGGCAGCATCTCCAGGCAGAGGGAAGACAAAAACAGCCTCCACTGGTTTGTCCTCCTTGTTCTCATAGCTCAGAATAGAGACCACAGTAGCCACATGGTCTCTCACCTCCAGCTCCACCTCCACGCTCTTCAGAGGAACTGGTCCACAGAAAGACAGTGTGAACAGTGATTATGTGAGAAGCTGTCTCTCCCTCTCTTCAGTGGTTTGATTTGATTATCTTATCCTGTTGCTAACATCATTAGCTGCACTTTAAATAAGCCCTTTCCTGCCACTAACAGGTTACATAGTTTTTCTACATTTAATTTTAACAAACCACCAATGAGTTCAGATTTTTCGTTGAGTGTTATGTAGCTGACACAACACAATGTATAATACAGATATGTACATGTATGTACACATATGTCCTGACTGTGAGAGCCCGAGGAAGAGGACGGAAACCGTGTGGCATTCCTCATAACAGACGGTGTTGAACCACACACACACACACACACACCCAAGTGCCATTATTTATGGAGAACCAGTGTCAGATGATACACCCAGGCAGCCTTGCATACACCTTGTCGTATCTTGGGGCTGCTGGGGCGGTAAATGTTGCAGTATTTCAGTGTGACAGGAAACACTGTGTTTATGCGCTTATCGTTTCTGCAGCCCTGGACACGATGGGCCTCTCCCCATACTGATGCACGGCTCCTTAATTAGAGCTCGGCCCGAGACGAGGAACTGTACTAGAGCGCACACACACACACACACACACACACATCTCCTAAAACAATAAATGCATTAACCTCCGGTTATAATCTACTGTATGCATTTCCTTGTTTACAGGAGTTGTTTACCTGGTTCCCTTTTGGCAGTAAGCAGACCACAGCAGTTCTGCATCATGTCTTTTCAACAGGTGATGATGTTGACGTTAGTAGTTATTGCTGTTAAGATAAAGGGAACAGGAATGAACAATTACACAGTTTCAGCAAATAAGTGTAATTGGCTATATTTAAAAATGACAGGACGACGTATGCTCGTATGAGATGACAAGGTATGCTTGTATGAGAAAGATACCCCTGCCATGAATAAATAAATGAATGAATGAATGAATGCTGTGTCATCAATGTGTGAATGCTTAACACCTACCTCCACTGATGGCTAGTCTCTGACACCAGTGTAGGAATGAGAATGGTTGAAGGTGACCAACAGTATGTCTGTTGAAGTTCTAGAAAGTAACTATATAAGAACCAGCCCAATTACCATTTGTGTGGCATATTTGTGGTCAATAGAATGAAGAGACAATGGATCCTGAGAACATGTTAATATGTAAAATACAGCCTGCTGAATACTTCAAAACTTTAATGTTATTTACATGTGCTGATGCCTTGTTTGGAATAATACCATAGTAAAAACAACAGCAAATAAAGTCCTGACAGCTGTCAGCTGAGTTACATTATCAACCGTGTGTTTGAGAATATCAACGGCACAATCACAGACTTTAGTGAAAGGAAAGAAGCAGGGGAAAAAAATCAGGCAAATCACACAAATTCAGCGTAGCAACAGTTGTTTCTTAAATCTTACAATGTAAAAGAAAACATCAATGTGGCAGATACCTTGAGAGAAGCTGTCGTGAAGTTGCACAGGTAAGGTAGCAGACACCTACGGATCACGGAGCTGGAGAGCGTGACTTCCCTATTCCTTGTTTGTGATTGTGGGAAATGACAGCCATTGACGTCACCACATAAGGCGGAGCTTAAAGTGAAACTGTCCATGCTCTCTCTCTCTCTCTCTCTCTCTCTCTCTCTCTCTCTCTCTCTCTCTCTCTCTCTCATTTACTCTAAATAAGAAAATAAAAATAATCTCCTTAATTTTCAGTAGCAATGATAAGAAAACACTAAAAATGTCAGTGAAATATTTTTGTAATACTTTTGATCTTACAGTTTTATATTGAATGTTAAATGAGCCTCCCCTGGTATTACTTAAGCAACCATTGTCGCTATTCTTTGACCGCTTCAACTTCTCCTTGTCCTATCGTCCTGGGTCCAAGAACACTAAGCCTGATGCTCTCTCCAGAGCATTCCCTGGCGAGAGAGGTCATGGGGATTCTGAACAGACTATTCTTTCTCCTTCACTGGTTTTGGGAGCAGTAAAATGGGGAGTCGAGCAGGAAGTTCTCTAGGCCTTGGAAGGTGCGATATCCCTGACTCATGTCCTAAGGGAAGACTTTTTGTGGCTCCGGCGCTTCGGTCTGAGGTTTTGCGTTGGGGGCACGATTCAAAACTGTTCTGTCATCCGGGCCACCAACGTTCACTGGCGGCCGTCTCACAGAGATTCTGGTGGCCATCCATAAGGGGAGACGTCAAGGACTATATGTTGTTTGTGCTCCTCTTACCCATCGTCTTGGCCTTCAATTTTGGACTGGGTGGAATATTCTCATAACTCTCAGATCTCTTCTTCCACTGGCATTTCCCCGTTCCACTGCTCCATGGGATTCCAACCACCCCTGTTCGAGGTCCAGGAGAAGAAGGCGGAGTCTCCGTCGGTTCAGGCGTTCCTTAGACGTTGTCATCGGACCTAGAGTATAGTGCAAGCCAGGATCCAGAAGAGTCAGGCGACTCAGATCATGAACGCCAATGTCCATCATTCCCCAGCCCCGATCTACAAGAAAGGACAGATGGTGTGGCTCTCTGCGAAAGACTTACCTCTTAAATTGGCACCGAAATTCATCGGTCCATTCCCCGTGGAGAATGTGGTGAATCCCGTTGCTGTCCGTCTGAAAAGGACGGCAACCCCACCTTCGACGTGTCCCGCATCAAACCTGTGAAAACCTACTAGTCCACCTGCTGCCCCTCCACCTCGTAAGATTGGAGGTGGGGACGTCTACTCAGTTAACCGGAGTGTCCGGTCTCAACGTCGCGGCAGGGAACTACACTATTTGGTGGATTGGGAGGGATACGGACCCGAAGAGAGGTCCTGGGTTCCTTCACGACACATTCTGGATCCCGAGCTAATCAGGGACTTCCACAAGGACAATCCTGAGCAACCAGGCCCTGGCACTGAGGTGGAGCAGACTGTGGTCAATTCCGGGACGTCAGGAGGGGGCGTCGGAGGCCTGCTGATGATGAGTTGCTGGGGTCTCCAGTCCATCGCAGTGAGATGTGGAGACAATCTAACTTTGAGGCGTTTTCCCCAAAGAGTTTACCCCACCTTTGTTCTAGACTTATCTTCAAGTGGTAACATGTGGCACATTAAAAGTCACTTCATACAAATTTCATTTTATTCTTTATTTGTGACTAATAAATCAAACTGCATGACTTAATAAGCAAGTGAAACTGGGTCCGAATTGTACTGAGTAGCAAAACAGTGGAGAGAAAATGGCAGTGTGAGCTGCCTTAGTGGAGGTGAAAGGAAGAAAGAGCAGGAGAGCTTTAGCAGGGTTTTTAAGGTGAATCCATGATGCATTAATATAAGAGAAGTTAAAATAATTGATCTCTCTCTGAAATGTCCCAATTTTGGATCTGCGTACTCTGTAGTTTTCTCCAAAGATTGCTACTGCCGTTGGTGAAGAGGACAAGCCTTTGCAGCATTTCATAATTAATTAATAGATTTGTGTATTGTGCATCACATTGTGTAGCATATAAGTGATGTTCTTTTGTATAATTTTTGGCTGTGGCTGTGAGTACTCATCTGAGTCTACCCTCCATGGTCCCTCTGCTCAACCAGGCTTTCATGCTCAATGTTACTTTGACATATAGGCTGCAGGGGACTGGAATCAAACCACTGACCTTCCAAAAAGTTGATTGCCTACGAACTCACACAGGTTCACGAGGAGTCATGAGCAATGATGGATCAAAGGCAGTCGGTCTCTTTGTTGGAGGTTTATTTTTCAGTTGGTTTAGACACAAAATGAAGTCTTTACTTCAAGATCGGGTAAACAACATCATTCTGGAACACTTTGCCCTGATTTGCTTGAATCCTTGAATCCTATTAACACGTTTGCAGCTGAGTAAATAGATGCTTTTTAACAAAAATGAAACAAATTGGTCCTATGGGGAACAAGTAATCCTGGAAACACCATCCAATCACACTAAACATCATGTCATATACAACCGGTCCAGCCACCTGTCCCCCTATCCATCCCTCTTCTGTTGTAATGCGTGTGATGCAGAGTGCCATATGTCTTTGAGGAAAAAGCGAGCTGAAAGTTAGCGATGCCATGCTGTGCAGTGAAGCCATGCTGCTTTGTGATGGGACGAAGATGACACCGCTGCTTGGTCCTACACTCATCAGCCCTGAACATTAAGCTGAAACCTCAGAGTCCAAGGATGTCTTTCTTCATACTACAGCCCAACAGCATGTTCCCAGCTTCCACACACTCCGTGAGACATACTGGTGGGAGAAACAGAATAGAAAGAGCTCGTCAGCATCAGCAGAGACTGAATGTGAGCAGACAGCAGATCTCAACCAGCACACACTGCTCCATGCACCAGGTCAGCACTGGTCATTACAGCTGTTACCATTCTGAGCCTGGAGCCATGACACAGCCTTCATGGCCAGCAGCTCCCACTCATCCTGGGCGTCTTTCTTGTAGCCATGAAGCCAGATCAGAGCCAGAACGGTGGCCCACACCTCCTGCTTCACCTGATTCAACCAAATCAAAGGAAAACATGAATCGTGTAGATGAAGTTAATGAACTGTATTACCGCTAATACTTCAAATCAATCCATTTCATAACATGACTACAGCATCTTTGACGGTGACCCACCGATACAGGTTTGGTGTTCTCCACCTCTTGGCTGGTCTTCCCCAGTGCAGCAGCCAGAGCTGGATCCAGCAGCCAGCAGCCAGACGCCTTCTGCAGGGAGACCAGCTGCAGCAGCGGCTCTCTGGGTGGCTGACTCGGCTCAGTGTCTGCATCCAGACACTCATAGAGCTCAGCATCTTCCTCGATTCTACATTCCGCTGAGTCTATGCAAATTATAAATAACATGTTTTGCAAGAAGTACCAAAACAAAATCAAATCAAAATCACCAGAAAGCTGTCCAGTATTTGTCACTGAGTATGTGTAAACATGTCCTTTATCAGAATTTAGTCACTTAAGCTATCAATACCACAGAAAAGAGAATAGTAACTTTATACAAAAAAAGCAAAACAAGGAAATTCAATTGTGATGAAGAGTTGATTAAAAGGTGTAATCCAAAAACAAGTCATGTAATAACAATACAGTAATTAAAAAGTAATCTCACAAAAAACACAAAACAACAAAAAAAAACAGAATTCTTGCACCTACAAAAGAACGAATCACCCTACAAAAAGACCTAACCACTGAGGAAGTGGTTAATATTGCTGCCTCACAGCAAGAAGGTTGGGTTACTGCAGTTTTTCAATTGTTCAGATTGTCTTAAAGTGTGAGATTGTATTGATGTTTCCCTGCCAATGTACAGGTATGCTGTAAATCCAGTAGACCCTGCAGCAACAGGTGGTATATTTCATTATTTGACAGCCAATCAAATTCCAGGATTAGAAACAAACTTTGTTCCATCGCTATGGTGATTAAGCTGCACACAGACAGGCATTTTTATATTTGTTATTTTAAAAAGATTATTATTACTCTTTGCTTAAATGGGAAATATGTGCATATACTACTTTTACCACTGATTGCTTACCATTGTTTCAACACCTACAAATGAAGTTCTGTGAAATTTCTAACTCCAAAAATTCCTTACCCACCTCACCCTCTACAGTCCCGTCACCCTGACGCCTGTAGTCATGAAATCCTTTGATATCTGGCCCTTATTATCCTAAAGATATGAAAATCCACACTTCAAATATCCCAGGTCAAATTTGCGCTTTGCCATCTTACTGCAACTCGTAACTCCTGACAAACTTGAAGTGAGCATCAATCGAATTGTAGTTACCATGCCTCAGCGGCTGAGCTCTGACTTGTTCTTTTCAAAATAAGTTATTTTTCAAAATAAAAGACCAAAATGTCCAACATGAGATTATTTACTTTTTTTAACCAGCCGCCTGCGACCCATCCAGAACAGGTCAGCGACCCATTTTTGGGTCCCACCACTGTATTAATCTACACCTCTAGCTGGCCTATGACCAACCGTTCCCCTCAGCTAGGGTGCTATCTAATCAGTTTTGTAACCATTGAGCAATTTACTTACAATAATCAACATCATCATCATCATCATAACTCATGTCCGTGCCTTGAGGTAAGTCTTGAAAAGATAAAAAGAGTATAATGTCATTCTTGCCTTGGAATCAAAACATATGATCACGTTTATGAGCTCTACTAAATAGTAGTTCAATATAATGGTTCACAAAAACCTGCGAAAACAGGACAAAAGTTATTCAAGTTTTCAGGTAAACTATTCCAAATATCAGAAGCCCCTCAAGTTATTATGAGACTGGGAAACCTCTCTGCAGCCTGTGTGCAGTAGGGTATAGTGGAGCTTGGAGTGTGTCACTTGCTCTGTGTCGCTTGCACAAATGCATGAATGAATCCATAGCAAAGTCGGTGATCCTGTCTTAAACTGCACCTCTAGTTGGCCGATGATGGCTTGTTCCCCAAGCCATCATCACTTCTCATGCCTGAATCACAGCAACCACATCAACAATGGTGATGAGTGCTATCTAATCAGTGGCAAGACAATCAATACCCATTGAGCATTTTACTTACCATAACTAGCAAGGCAACCGTACTCGACAGGACTCCCCAAACTTTGAGCTAAGTTTTAAAAAAGAGGAAAGAGTATAATGTCATACTTGCATTATTATCAAAATATATGATCACGTTTATGAGCTCAACTACTGGTTCAATATAATGGTTCACAAAAAAACTGCTATGATGCCTTGTTCACCCTGGTCAATCATCAGTCCTCACGCCTAAATCTCAACAACCAGACCAACAATGGTTATGAGTGCTATCTAATCAGTGGCAAGACAATGAATAAACATTGAGCATTTTACTTACCATAACTACGAAAGCCGTACTCGACAGGACTCCCCAAACTTTGAGCTAAGTTTTAAAAAAAGAGGATAGAGTATAATGTCATACTTGCATTGTTAGCAAAATATATGACCACTTTTATGAGCAAAACTACTGGTTCACAAAAAACTGCTATGATGCCTTGTTCACCCTGGTCAATCATCAGTCCTCATGCCTAAATCTCAACAACCAGACCAACAATGGCCGTCAGTGCTATCTCATATATATATTGCGTGAGGGAGAACATAAGATGTATCTTCTCCCTGCTCCTTTCCAACCATGGAATGTCCTTTGTTATTTGTTTTTGTCATGTTTTGTTTTGTTTTCTGGAGCATTTGTGAAATGAACCTTGGCTGGAAAGAAAAAATGAATTAATTAATCTAATAAGTGGCAAGACAATTTATACCCATTTTACATTTCACTTAATAGGAGCAGGAGCTTGTGCAGTTTGCAACAGGCAGTGGAGCACAGGCCTTCACTATATTCACTTTGAGAAAACAAGAAAAGGGTATAATGTCAGACTTGCATACAAATCAAAACATATGAACAATTTTATGAGCTCAGATACTGAGTTAATATAATGAAACACACTCTGTGTCAGTAGAAAAATCTTACCAGGTTTCTTACTGCGAGACCCCATTTTCTTCAGAGCAGAGAAGAAGGATCTTCCCTTAGGAGCTTTTGAGAGAGAACACTTTGAGAACACATCTTGTGGCTGTTTTGCCATTTCTTTCCTCTCAGCCCAGCACAGAGCTGCTCTCCACTTACTGAAGAGCAGAGCAGAGCCATTTCAGAATGGATCCACTTGCCCTAGTCATTCAAATGATGGTGGTACAGATCGGTGTGTGTGAATGGGTCAGTCATCGTGTATTGAGCTGCACCTTAAGCCAACCGACCCGTCCTTCCCCTCAATCTCACCAATCATCATTTCTCAAGCCTAAGTCTAAACAACCAGATCAACAACAGTGGTCAGTGCTATATAATATATTGAGTAAGGGCCAGGCAAGGTGAGATGTATCTTCTCCCTGCTCCTTTCCAATCACAGAATGTCTTGTTTTGCTTTGTTTTTGCAGTTTTTTTCATTTGTGCAATGTACCTTGGCTGGAATCAATAAAAATGAATTAATGAATTTAATCAGTTGTACAACTTTGTATCCGTTGAGCTTTTCACGCATTTCGTTTGAGAAAAGGAGAAAAAGAGTAGAGTCATACTTGCATACAAATCAAAACATATGAACACTTTTATGAGCTCAACTATTGATTTAATATGATAATGAAACACTCTGGACAGCAGGACAGCATCTTACCAGATTTCTTTCTGTGAGAACTCCCGCTCTTCAGAGAAGAGAATAGTGATTTTCCTTTAAAAGCGAAAGAGAGAGCAGAGTAAACACAACTTATGACCGTGTTGCCATTTCTTTCCTCTCAGCCCAGCACATAGCTGGTCTCCACTTACTGAAGATGAACTGTTTCTATATCCTTCAAAATTGCTACCATGACCCTAATCTTAAAAAATCCTGGCTCCTCCAACCTCAGCAACCCTATTAACAGTGGTGGTGAGTGCTATCTAATTGGTGGCACAACAGTTTATACCCAGTGAGCATTTTACTTACTAGGAGCAGACAGGGTGCAACTAGTAGACAGCAACGAGAGGTCCCTCAGCATCATGCCTTTAGGTTAGTTTCAGATGGGAGAGAGAGTATGGGGTCATTCTTACATAGGAAACAAAACATAGAAACAGTTTAATGAGTTGAATCACTGGTTTCATATAAATAAATGAGAAATGAACCAGCAACCTTCTAGATGTGATTACAGGCAGCCGAGGGGTATCATGCCTTGCTCAGGGACCTCAGCTGTGGTGAGAACTCAAACCTGTGACCTTTGGGTTTCAGAGCCAGGTCCCTACCCGCTACCCACAACCGACATAATATGAATGTGTGTGACAAATTTCAGGGAAATCCTTCCAATATTTTTCACTATGTGTGACTAAATGTGTCATATATGACCATACATAAACCTTCAAATATCACTGGCAACTTTACTTTCTGAAACTTTCTCAGAATGACACTCACAAGGTGCTGGAACGTTTCTGCGCACCAGAGGTCCTTGTATCGCCTCGCAGTCACTTTGGTTGACAGCAATGAAGGAGGTAAAGGTACTGCTCACTCCTGATTGGATGCTGAGCTCCACCACCTTCTTCACTCCCTCATCTCCTCTGAGATCTCTGGCCTCCATCTCCAGGGAGCGAATCAGGGTGCGAGCAGCCAGCCTGTGGACTGTTAATCTGCAGAGGAAGAAGAAAAATCAACATTTAACATTTAATGATACAGATGGTGAATTTTGTGCAAGTGTGACATTAAAAACAGCTGAGACAAAGACAACAATGCACTGCTGCCAGAGGTTTACCTCACTCAGGTTGGTGTGGGTGACTTTATTTTACTTGCAAGTTTTAGGAATTTCTTCCTTGACTCCATTCACTCTCACATTCACACCTGAGATAATTCAGAGATTCCAATCAACCTGATCCTGCATGTCTTTGTACTGTGGGTAGAAACCAGAATGTCTGGAGAAAGGTGGACACAGGGACTGCATAGAAAGAAGTTGCATGTTCTTGAACCCAGTGCCTCCCTGCATAAGGTGACATATATTGTGAACTTTGTAAGTTCCTTTCACCGAGGTTCCTGGATCCTTATTGTGGAATACATTGATTGTGAATAGGGTGAGTCTTTCCCACCTGCTGAACACTTGAAAGCATGTAACATGGCAAAATTATATCCTGACATATTGATAATGTTTAATATCATATTGTATCACATGTCTCATCCTTTGCTCCTTCCACATCACAGGACAGTCTGGACACAGCTCAGTTTACCCAGTGTCCTCTGCAGGTCTCAGACTGAAGTGCAGCTGGTTCTGAGAGGGATGACCTGCCAGGCTGTACTTCACCGTCACACAGCCCTCTGCTGCCTCTGAACTCTGGCAAAACATCACAGTGTTGGAAAACATCTTTCCTACTGTAACAGATGTACCAGTCATTCAGTCTGTATTTCACTGTGTGTTGTTTTGATACTACCTGCCCACTCAGCTGAGCGTAAACCAGTGACCTCTGACCCTGGAAAAGAGCTGTGATTGGTGGAGACAGCACAGTAGCAGAGACTCCCTTCGGTAAATCCCATGTGACTGAGATGTCTATGGCAGCCGGCTGCAGTGCAAATCGCAGCGACTGCATCACCTGAGGAGAAGAACAAAGTTGTAAGAGAAGTTTTTTCAGAACCTTGTGATCTGTCATCAAAGTTTCTGTCCACAGACAAATCAGACTCATCATCACATGGTTGAAAACAATCAACAATATTCTTCAAAATCTGCAATAACAGACATGCAAATAGCCACAACTGTACAGAACTTGAGCGAGTCACTGTGTTGATTGTCCTTCTTACTTTGGGTTGCATCCTGTCAGTTCTTGTGATGAACTGTGCGTGACCTCCTCCTTCCTTGGCCAAACCATTGATCAGAGCAGTGCTGGCACCTTCCCCAATCCCAAAGGAGAAACACCTACAGAACAGCAGAGGTGTTATAAACACACACAACACTGGGACGTGGGACATATTACTGTACTCTGGGTTGTTGTGGTTTCACCTGTGGGAACATGAGTTCTTCTTCATCAGATCTATGACCTCTTTAGTGTTCCCAACCTCACCGTCAGTGAAGACAAAGAGCTGAGGATAAGAGTCCACACATCACTCTGAGGTTTACAACATGCAACCTGTGTGGGAACTGTTCACTAAATTCTGTTTACAATTACTGTTCCAGTAAAACAAACTTCACTGAAAGTAGTGAGTGTTTGTGCGTGTGTGTGCGTGCGTGTGTGTGCGTGTGGGCGCACGCATGTATGCATGTGTGTGTGTGTACCTGTCTGGGTTGGCTGGGGATGCAGGGCTGGCTGTAAATGTGTTGGAGGGGCCTCAGTATCTCTGTTCCTCCCAGATCAGCGTTCATCTCTGCAACTTTCTTCAAAGCCTCTTCCATGCTCTTCTCACTGTACTCCACACTCTTACTGTCATCATAAAACACACACCACAACACATCACAAACACATGTACACAATGTAAAAATACTCTCTTGGGAGTAGCTTACGGGAAGATGTGCTCATAGCTGGACCCAAAGCTGTAGATGTTGAAGTAGCAGCCCATTGGTAAGCTCTTCAGCAGGAGCAACAGAGTGTCCTTCAGGGAGGAGAGGAGAGACAGTGAAGGCCACTGTGTGACAGGAAAACTGTGAATTATTACATGACAGATATAAGGAATACCCTGGCACTGCTGATGCGGGTTTCTTGTTGGTTGCTGCTACTAGTGCCACAACCCATGCTTCCAGATCGATCCAGTAAGAAGACAAACTCTCCACATGAGGTGAGTGAAGACATCACAGCCTTGGGGAACTCAGGGTATAGGCTCAGCATCACTGCTGGATCAGCCATCAGAGAGCCTGAAACACAGAGGACAGACAGAGATGTTACCTCAAGTCTGACTCTTATTACTTTCATCACATAGTGAGCTTTGTATCAAAGTAACAACTTGACTAACTCACCGGGCTTGGCAGAGGCCTGTCCTGCCTCCACCACAGCAGTGGGCTGGTGGGCGTCTTTGTAGTAAAGCAGCAGTTCAACATCCCTGTCAAACTTGTGTCCTGCAGCCAACTTGACCTGTAGTGCATAAAACACATGCATGGCTACAAACATAGTACTTTGTTGCTGCTGAGTAGTAATGATACACAGCGAGGCATTCACACTCCAGCTACCGTGGCCTGGGTTTGCTCTGTGTTGAGGAACTGGACAGGCTCCAGGGAACAGTTGGACTCCACTTTACAGACTGGATGAGGAGAGGACACTCGGGCAGAGAAAGAGAGACTGTAGGGCACCAGAGAGGCAGGAACAGAGGTCACCTGGACACTGGCACCTGCACTACCTGTGAACAACATGAGATGAGATGAAATGCCTAACCCCAGTGAGATCAGTTGAAGGTAGGGAATACACCCTGATACACACCCTGATGCACCCTGGACTAGCAGTTTATCAGAGGGAACACACACTATTCACTCTAACACCTATAACGCCCCCCATCTGCTAATTGAACACATTTTTTTCACACTGTAGTCAAATAAGATGATTTGGGCGTTTAGCCAGGATGCCTTTTGGACATCTACCTAGGGACACTGTATTTCTGTATGGTTGCTTCATAAAGAACTGCTTTTAAGTGACATGAAAGAACAGCTGAACACTTGGGGCACGGAGTCCTTTCTGCCCCAAGAGCTTATCAAAGTGTCTGTTTCTGTTCTTACCTTGTGGTTGGTAGCGAGGATTGAGGACAGCAGGCAGACAAAACCTCAGGCCATCGTCCGCCTGCACAGCCAGCTCAGTGACGTACTCTAGCTTGATGGAGGCGCTCTCTCCAGGAGGCAGACTGCCCACATTCAGAGAGAATATGTCTGGGCTCTGCTCACTCTCCTCCAACAGGAAGGCCTGCTGACCGGAGCTCAGAGCATCGTCATACTCCTGACGAGCCTGGACAACAGAGGACACATGTCAGCGTCTCCTTCTGCTCACACTGTGTTTTCCCTGGAGTGAGGAGGTCTTCATGGGCCAGCTCACCTCCTGTTTCTCCTTCACCTCAGCCACAATCACCCTCTGACCTATCGTGGCACTGAAATGACACACGGCAGCATCTCCAGGCAGAGGGAAGACAAAAACAGCCTCCACTGGTTTGTCCTCCTTGTTCTCATAGCTCAGAATAGAGACCACAGTAGCCACATGGTCTCTCACCTCCAGCTCCACCTCCACGCTCTTCAGAGGAACTGGTCCACAGAAAGACAGTGTGAACAGTGAATGTGTGAGAAGCTGTCTCTCCCTCTCTTCAGTGGTTTGATGTGATGTTATCCTGTTGCTAATATCATCAGTTGCATTTTAAAAGAGCCCTTTCCTGCCACTGACAGGCCCAAATAAACATTCTTACATGGATAAACATCAGATGATTATACAGGTTATACATTATATCGACATTTCATTTTCAGAAATCATCAGTGAGTTCAACAGACTACAAACATACAAACAAGAATAGAATGAAGCCAGATATGTAATACAGAAGTTGTTTACCTGGTTCCCTCTCAGTAGTAAGCAGACCACAGCAGTTCTGCATCATGTCTTTTCAACAGGTGATAATATTGAAGTTAGTAGTTAATGCTGTCAAAATAAAGGGAACAGGAACAGACTATGGCACAGTTTCAGTAAATAAGTGTAACTGGTCACATTCAAAGGTAAGATGATGAGGTCCGCTTGTGTCAGAGTATCACTGAGATACTGAAGCCCAAAACGCTGTATCATCGGTGTGTGAATGGTTAATGCCTCTGGCTAAGAAAATGGATGTATGAATGGGAAAGTCTTAATGTGACTTGCGTCTGTGACAGCGCTTTGAGTAATCCTAGAGACCAGAAAAGATCTGTACAAGGACCAGCCTAATTTCATTTGCCATTTGTGTAGCAAATGTGAAGTAAATAAATGGAGATACAAAGAAGATGCAAACTGATGCCTTTTTGGAATCATACTAAATAAAGTCCCGACAGCTCTGACGCTTGTTTCCGAGCCAAATCAAACCTGCGTGAGTTACATTATCAACCGTCTGTTTGCGCAATGCTGCGTCACAATTACAAGACTGTAGTAGTAAAGGAAAAATGCAAAAAAAAATACACCAAGGCGAATTACAATGTCTGCATCAAAATACCGTGACACTTATTTCTTCAGGAATACAATGCCAGGAAAAACAGCAATGCAGCGGGTACCTTGAGAGAAGTTGTCGCGAAGATGCACAGATATGTTCGGAGACGAACGGATAATGGAGCTGACAAGTGTGATTTCCCCATTCCTCGTTTGTGGTGCGGCCGGTAAATGACAATCGTTGACGTCACGGCTCAGGGCGGAGACTGAAACCGAAATTGTCTTCACGCTGTCTCTCTGTCTCTGTCTGTCTCTCATTTACCATAAATATGAAAATAAAATAATTTATCACCAGTTGCAGTGATGAGATGATGATGCCACTCGAACATGACAATGAGGTCCCGCTACTCCAGTGAATACTCAAAAGAATTTCATTGCACAGTTTTGCTCTGTTGTGCTGTGCAAGTGATAACAACATTTCTGAATGTTCAGTCTCCTCAGCCTCTTATTCTTGATGATGAAAAATGTGTCAAGGTTACAGACTCATCTGTAAGCCCACGGTGCTGGATATAATTTCCTTCCTATCAATGGGCCATGTGTACAATTATTCTAACCACTTTAATCTTGACAAATACAAGCACCACCAATTTAGATGCTACCTGGGGACCTTATATGCAGGTGAAACTGGGTCATCTGGATGTTGAGCAGCAAAAGGAGGTGAGAAAGTTTTCGTGTGGGCTGCCTCACCGCATGTGAACGGGAAGCAGGTGGATGAGTGGTTTAGCAGTGTTACCAGATGCAGCAATATGCACAGACTTTGTGATGATTGATCACTCTTTAGTCTTGATTCTGTGGTGTATCAATGATGGAGACACTATTGATCACTATTGAGACACTATGATCGCTGTGAAAAAAGAGCAATATCCCCAATAAATAACAACTATTTTACTGTGTAACTGATACACACACACAGACATTCACACCCATTTACACCCTGCAGGGGCTGATTCACTAATCCCTGTGGGGTGTAGCTAATATTATCAATGTGATTTGCCAAAAATGGTATACCATACCATACCATACCATACCATACCATACCATACCATGGAAATGTATTTCCATGGTATGGTATAGATTATATAATCCTATACCCCACTTTTGTTCTATACTTATCTTCCAGTGGTAACACTCCATATTGTGAAATTGTGTCGCTTCCCTTTTCTTCCTACTTCCAGAAACAGCATTAGATTGGACTTCATCAGGTACTTTTAGCTTCTGGGCAGCAAAATCCTCATGTGGGAGTTTCTGCATTGCCATTTAATAGCATCCTGTCTACCCATATGGTAGAAATATATATGCCGTATCAACACAAACCCACCAAATATCCTTGAAATTCCCTACAGGTTAAATTTGGTTTTGGTTCAACTGTGATGTGGTCCAATAAAATTCATTCATACAAATTTCATTTTATTCTTCATTTGTGACTAATAAATCAAACTGCATGACTTAATAAGCAAGTGAAACTGGGTCCTAAGGATACTGAGTAGCAAAACAGTGGAGAGAAAATGGCAGTGTGGGCTGCCTTACTGCAGGTGAGAGGAAGAAAGAGCAGGAGAGCTTTAGCAGGGTTTTAAGGTGACATTTCTGCCAATACATTCCATGAATCCATGATGCATTAATATAAGAGATGTTAAAACAATTGATCTCTCTCTGAAATGCCCCAATTTTGGATCTGCGTACTCTGTAGGTTTCTCCAAAGATCGCTACTGCCGTTGGTAATACTTCCTTTGCAGCATTTCATAATTAAATTAATTGATTTGTGTATTGTGCATCACATTGTCAAATCATTGTCACATCAAATTATCTGAGTCTACCCTCCATGGTCCCTCTGCTCAACCAGGCTTTCATGCTCAATGTTACTTTGACATATAGGCTGCAGGGGACTGGAATCAAACCACTGACCTTCCAAAAAGTTGATTGCCTACGAACTCACACAGGTTATGAGGAGTCATGAGCAATGATGGATCAAAGGCAGTCGGTCTCTTTGTTGGAGGTTTATTTTTCAGTTGGTTTAGACACAAAATGAAGTCTTGACTTCAAGATCGGGTAACCAACATCATTCTGGAACACTTTGCCCTGATTTGCTTGAAATCTTATTAACACGTTTGCAGCTGAGTAAATAGATGCTTTTTAACAAAAATGAAACAAATCAGTCCTATGGGGAACAAGTAATCCTGGAAACACCATCCAATCACACTAAACATCATGTCATATACAACCGGTCCATCCACCTGTCCCCCTATCCATCCCTCTTCTGTTGTAATGCGTGTGATGCAGAGTGCCATACGTCTTTGAGGAAAAAGCGAGCTGAAAGTTAGCGATGCCATGCTGTGCAGTGAAGCCACGCTGCTTTGTGATGGGACATGAAGATGACACCGCTGCTTGGTCCTGCACTCTGGAGGCGTAGCTTCAGAGAGAGGTCTGTGGAAAGGGGCCGGACTTTTGAGGTCTATATGTGTGACCTGCTTGAGCCATGTTTCGAAATCGCCTGCCACACCATTAAGTGGCTTCAAGTACAACTTATGAAAAATATTAAATGACTGATATATGAATGACAGAATCACCACAGATACCACCACAGATAAGTAAAACAAGGAAAAAGGATGACCCAAAATGACTTCATGGCAGATAGTAAGGCACATTGCTGATAATTTCTAAAGTCTTGAGGATGGAGTAAATTTGCATCTTTGCATCAGCCCTGAACATTAAGCTGAAACCTCAGAGTCCCAGGGTGTCTTTCTTCACACTACAGCCCAACAGCATGTTCCCAGCTTCCACACACTCCGTGAGACATACTGGTGGGAGAAACAGAATAGAAAGAGCCAGTCAGCATCAGCAGAGACTGAATGTGAGCAGACAGCAGATCTCAACCAGCACACACTGCTCCATGCACCAGGTCAGCACTGGTCATTACAGCTGTTACCATTCTGAGCCTGGAGCCATGACACAGCCTTCATGGCCAGCAGCTCCCACTCATCCTGGGCGTCTTTCTTGTAGCCATGAAGCCAGATCAGAGCCAGAACGGTGGCCCACACCTCAAGCTTCACCTGATTCAACCAAATCAAAGGAAAACATGAATCGTGTAGATGAAGTTAATGAACTGTATTACCGCTAATACTTCAAATCAATCCATTTCAAAAGACGTCTATGGCATCTTTGACAGTGACCCACCGATACAGGCTTGGTGTTCTCCACCTCTTGGCTGGTCTTCCCCAGTGCAGCAGCCAGAGCTGGATCCAGCAGCCAGCAGCCAGACGCCTTCTGCAGGGAGACCAGCTGCAGCAGCGGCTCTCTGGGTGGCTGACTCGGCTCAGTGTCTGCATCCAGACACTCAGCAGCTCTCATGATTCCACCTTTAAATGTGCGTCCTGAGGGTTCCAGGAATGTGTGCACCAAATTTCATCAAATTTTGTATTTGTGTCGACAAAAACAATGAAATTCAATTGTAAACAAGAGTTTAACAGGTGTAAACCAAAAACAATTTATGTGATGTAATAAAAATAGAGGCTCAGAATGGTTCAGTCAACATGTATTGGCCAATCTGGCCAGTCATGAATCGTCATGCCTCCCCATGAATCGTCATGCCTCAATCTCAGCAACAATATCAACAATGGTGGTGAGGGCTATCTTAGTGGCAAAACAATTTATACCAATTGAGTGTTTTACTTACTGGGGGAATCAAAGCAGCCATTAGTCTCAAGCAGTGGAGAGCAGTCCAACATCATGCCTTTTTAGTTTTAGAAGAGAGGAAAAGTGTGAGCTCATTTTTACATAGGAATCAAAACACATGACGAATTATATGAGCTCAACTACTGGTTTAACATGATGGTTCACAAAAAATAGCTGAAATAGGGCAGAAATTATTCAGGTTTTCAGTTAAAATATCCCATATGTGACAAGAATGATCTGAAAAGGTATTTATCATAGAAACTCAAACAGAAACAGACAGGAGATGAGCCAGCAAACTTCTTGCTGTGAGGCAATAGTAATAACCACTATGCTGCCATGTGGCCAGCTATATGGATGTGTGTAAAAAAATCAATCGACTTTCTTTTACAAGGTGTGTCCATTGCCATCCAAACACTTTCAAATATCACTGGCACAACAGGAAAAGAGAAAGCTTGACACCAGGGAAACCACAGCAAATACAAAGAACTACAGTTGTTGTGAATGGTTCAGTACTGGCATCTCCTCAAGTTTTTATGAGACTGTGAAACCTCTCTGCAGCCTGTGTGCAGTCGGGGTATAGTGGAGGTTGGAGTTTCGTCCTGTCTTAAACTACACCTCTAGTTGGACTGTGATGCCTTGTCCCCCTCACCCTGGCCAATCATCACTCTTCATGCCTAAATCTCAGCAACCCTATCAAACAATGATGGTGAGTGAGTTCTAATCAGTGGCAAGACCATTTATACCCATTGAGTGTTTACTACAAGAAGTAGCAAATGCTGGTAGAGCACCCTGCAAGTGACTTTAGGTAAGATTTAGAAAAGAAGAAAAAGAGTATAATGTCATTCTTGCATAGGAATTGAAACATTGGATCACCATCAAATGCCATTGAGAATTTTACTTACTAGGAGCACCCATAGACCAATTTGGAGATCCATAGCCAACCATAGAACAGCCCATTATTCCTTTAGGTTAGTTTTAGAAGGAAGAGAGCGTATGAGGTCATTCTTGCATAAGAATCAAACAATATGAACACTTTTATGAGTTGAATTACTAGTTTTACATAAACAGAGGAGAAATGAAACAGCAACTTCTGTCATAGTCCTGTCTGTTTCTGTCACTCTGGGGTGAGGTTTGTCTTGTGTTGGCTTTTTGTTATTTCCTGTTTTATTTTTAAAACCTAACCCTCCTGCAAGCTCTCTCTTGTGCTCTTAGTTCTTCCGGTGCCTCTCCTCTGTGGTCCAGATCCTAGTGTTCCTTATGTCTCATCTGTGTACCTGTTCACCTTTGCTCCTTGTGTTTTTCCATTGTTTCATGTGCACAATGTTTTGCCCCCTCTCATTAGTTTAGCTCTCTGCTTGGTTCATTTTTATGTTCTGAGTCGTGCATTTGGGTCCTCATTATCATCTCATCATAATCTCATCATCTCCAGCTGGCCTGTGATACCATGTTTCCCTACCCTGCAACCACCAACCCAATCGACAATGGCGTTCAGTGCTATCTGATCAGAGGCAAAACAATTTAAAAGCATTGAGTGTTTTACTCACGAGGAGGACAGGCCATCATCGCCATTGCGGCTTTAGGTAAATTTAAGAAAAGAAGAAAAAGAGAAAATTTTACATAAACTCAAAACATGACCACATTTATGAGCTTCATTACTGCTTTAATATAATGGTTCACAAAAAGCTTAAACACTCCTTCTGTTACTGCTGTACAATAGCTTCATATAGCCTATTTTAGGCTATCGAGCCATCGAGGATATCTAGTTTTGTGAGAGCAGCTGCTCTTAACATAATCTGCCGATCCTATGTACGAGACTGCTAATAATCATAGACAATCCCTTCCCCGCAATGGGGAAATTTAAGGTGTGACAGCAGTCAAGTAGCGAATGGAAAAAAGTGCATGGTCAGAGACACATGCCATGTTTCCCTCACCCTGCAACCCACCAACCCAATCAACAATGGCGTTCAGTGCTATCTATGCTATCAGTGTTTTACTTACGAGGAGGACAGGCCATCATCATCGCCATCATGCCTTTAGGTAAATTTAAGAAAAGAAGAAAAAGTGAAAATTTTACATGGGATCAAAACATATGACCACATTTATGAGCTTCATTACTGGTTTAATATTCACAAAATGTTCACAAGAATGTTACTGCCATACAATAGCTTAATCCAGCCTTCTGTAGGCTATTGAGCCATCAAGCCTTTCTAGTTTTGTGGAGCAGCTGCTCTTTACAAAATCCGGCGATTTTATGTACAAAACTGTTAATCTTGCTTGAGAGATTCTCCGCCATCTTGGATTATGCTGAAAGCGGAACAAAATTTTTAGCGGTCGCAAAAATTGTCCGATTCTCATGGACATTGTTACACATTACATTGAGAACACTCTGCACAAAAGTTACTTACAGCTGTTTTGATCATCGAATCCGTTTCCCCTCTACGGGAAATCACCATTTTCTATTTGAGCTCATATCTCAGGAAGGCTTTGGCACAACTCAGTGGCATTTTCAAATCAGTATCCAATCAGTATTGGTGGCAAAGGCGCCAAAGAGCACATCAGCTTATGTCTCAGAAAAAGGAAGTAATGAAATTACATTTGGCATTTGGTGTCGACGCCAAGTCCCGAGAGGACAGAATGATTTTGATGTCATTCGACCACAAGGGGTCGCTGTAACACAACTTTGTGCCTTTCCTCATGTTTCTTTATGTGCCACTTCTTCCGCCTGAAATTTTCATCAATATACAGATTATGGTTTTGACATACGACCTGCATGGACCCCGTATTTCTGCTATCTATCTATCTATCTATCTATCTATCTATCTATCTATCTATCTATCTATCTATCTATCTATCTATCTATCTATCTATCTATCTATCTATCTATCTATCTATCTATCTATCTATCTATCTATCTATCTATCTATCTATCTATCTATCTATCTATCTATCTATCTATCTATCTATCTATCTATGTACTGTTTGGGATTGGTGGGTAATGTTATTTGTGAATTGTGTGTTAATGTTTCATATAACAGACATGGAAATAGACATATATCCATTTGTCTATCTATAGATAAAGATGTTTTCTCTTTGTCATTTTAACTAATTTTTCATCATTTAGTAGTAGTCTTTAACAAGAAAAAGTGGAAAAAGTGAAACACTGGGAATACTTTCTGAGGGCACTTTAAATGACTCAGGTTTTCAGTTAAAATATTCCACATTAATAAAAGTGATTGGTAATATTTTTTTTGACACAAACTAGTTGACTTGGGAGCATGTGAACAGATGTGAACATGTAAGTAGTAAAAAAAGTAGGAATGCAAGGACGTTTCATCAAATGAATCAAATGAGGGGCAGCTGTGACCCCCACAACTAAAGTGCCCCTCAATTTCCCAGTTGTGAGACAGATTTGGAAAAACAAAGAAATTTCTTCTGTTTAGCAAATCTTCTTCAACTCTTCATACAAGTGTATTTTGTATCTTTCTCAGAATGACACTCACAAGGTGCTGGAATGTTTCTGCGCACCAGAGGTCCTTGTATCGCCTCGCCATCACTTTGGTTGACAGCAATGAAGGAGGTAAAGGTACTGCTCACTCCTGATTGGACGCTGAGCTCCACCACCTTCTTCTTCACTTCCTCATCTCCTCTGAGATCTGTCGCCTCCATCTCCAGGGAGCGAATCAGGGTGCGAGCAGCCAGCCTGTGGACTGTTAATCTGCAGAGAAAGAAGAACTTGTAGAAAAAAATCATCCGTGACATTTAATGTTACAGATGGTGAATTTTGGGACACAGACAACAATGCACTGCTGCCAGAGGTTTACATGTCAACTCACTCAGGTTGGTGTGTGACTTTATTTAAATGCAACTTTTTGGAATTTTCCTTGACTCCATTCACTCTCACACTCAGACCTGAGATAATTCAGAGTCTCTAATCAACCTGATCCTGCATGGCTTGTATTATATCATGACATACTGATAATGTTTAATATCATATTGTATCACATGTCTCATCCTTTGCTCCTTCCACATCACAGGACAGTCTGGACACAGCTCAGTTTACCCAGTGTCCTCTGCAGGTCTCAGACTGAAGTGCAGCTGGTTCTGAGAGGGATGACCTGCCAGGCTGTACTTCACCGTCACACAGCCCTCTGCTGCCTCTGAACTCTGGCAAAACATCACAGTGTTGGAAAACATCTTTCCTACTGTAATAGATGTACCAGTCATTCAGTCTGTATTTCACTGTGTGTTGTTTTGATACTACCTGCCCACTGAGCTGAGCGTAAACCAGTGACCTCTGACCCTGGAAAAGAGCTGTGATTGGTGGAGACAGCACAGTAGCAGAGACTCCCTTCGGTAAATCCCATGTGACTGAGATGTCTATGGCAGCCGGCTGCAGTGCAAATCGCAGGGACTGCATCACCTGATAAGAAGAGCAAAGTTGTGAGAGAAGTTTTTTCAGAACCTTGTGATCTGTCATCAAAGTTTCTGTCCACAGACAAATCAGACTCATCATCACATGGTTGAAAACAATCAACAATATTCTTCAAAATCTGCAATGACAGACATGCAAATAGCCACAGCTGTACAGAACTTGAGCGAGTCACTGTGTTGATTGTCCTTCTTACTTTGGGTTGCATCCTGTCAGTTCCTGTGATGAACTGTGCGTGACCTCCTCCTTCCTTGGCCAAACCATTGATCAGAGCAGTGCTGGCACCTTCCCCAATCCCAAAGGAGAAACACCTACAGAACAGCAGAGGTGTTATAAACACACACAACACTGGGATGTGGGACATATTACTGTACTCTGGGTTGTTGTGGTTTCACCTGTGGGAACCTGAGTTCTTCTTCACCAGATTTGTGACTTCTTTAGTGTTCCCAACCTCACCGTCAGTGAAGACAAAGAGCTGAGGATAAGAGTCCACACATCACTCTGAGGTTTACAACATGCAACCTGTGTGGGAACTGTTCACTAAATTCTGTTTACAGTTACTGTTCCAGTAACACACACTTCACTGAAAGTAGTGTGTGTATGTGTATGTGTGTGTGTGTGTGTGTGTGTGTGTGTGTGTGTGTGTGTGTGTACCTGTCTGGGTTGGCTGGGGATGCAGGGCTGGCTGTAAATGTGTTGAAGGGGCCTCAGTATCTCTGTTCCTCCCAGATCAGCGTTCATCTCTGCAACTTTCTTCAAAGCCTCTTCCATGCTCTTCTCACTGTACTCCACACTCTTACTGTCATCATAAAACACACATCACAACACATCACACACTTGTACACAATGTAAAAATGCTCTCCTGGGAGTAACTTACGGGAAGATGTGCTCATAGCTGGACCCAAAGCTGTAGATGTTGAAGTAGCAGCCCATTGGTAAGCTCTTCAGCAGGAGCAACAGAGTGTCCTTCAGGGAGGAGAGGAGAGACAGTGAGTGACAGGAAAACTGTGAATTATTACATGACAGATATAAGGAATACCCTGGCACTGCTGATGCGGGTTTCTTGTCGGTTGCTGCTATGAGTGTCACAACCCATGCTTCCAGATCGATCCAGTAAGAAGACAAACTCTCCACATGAGGTGAGTGAAGACATCACAGCCTTGGGGAACTCAGGGTATAGGCTCAGCATCACTGCTGGATCAGCCATCAGAGAGCCTGAAACACAGAGGACAGGCAGAGATGTTACCTCAAGTCTGACTCTTATCACTTTCATCACATCGTGAGCTTTGTATCAAAGTAACAACTTGACTAACTCACCGGGCTTGGCAGAGGCCTGTCCTGCCTCCACCACAGCAGTGGGCTGGTGGGCGTCTTTATAGTAAAGCAGCAGTTCAACATCCCTGTCAAACTTGTGTCCTGCAGCCAACTTGACCTGTAGTGCATAAAACACATGCATGGCTACAAACATAGTACTTTGTTGCTGCTGAGTAGTAATGATACACAGCGAGGCATTCACACTCCAGCTACCGTGGCCTGGGTTTGCTCTGTGTTGAGGAACTGGACAGGCTCCAGGGAACAGTTGGACTCCACTTTACAGACTGGATGAGGAGAGGACACTCGGGCAGAGAAAGAGAGACTGTAGGGCACCAGAGAGGCAGGAACAGAGGTCACCTGGACACTGGCACCTGCACTACCTGTGAACAACATGAGATGAGATGAAATGCCTAACCCCAGTGAGATCAGTTGAAGGTAGGGAATACACCCTGATAGACACCCTGATGCACCCTGGACTAACAATTTATCAGAGGGAACACACACTATTCACTCTAACACCTATAACACCCCCCATCTGCTAATTGAACATCAGATTCAAGAGGGACCAAATGTTTTTCACACTGGAGTCAAATAAGATGATTTGGGCATTTAGCCAGGATGCTTTTTGGACATCTACCTAGGGACACTGTATTTCTGTATGGTTGCTTCATAAAGAACTGCTTTTAAGTGACATGAAAGAACAGCTGAACACTTGGGGCACGGAGTCCTTTCTGCCCCAAGAGCTTATCAAAGTGTCTGTTTCTGTTCTTACCTTGTGGTTGGTAGCGAGGGTTGAGGACAGCAGGCAGACAAAACCTCAGACCATCGTCCGCCTGCACAGCCAGCTCAGTGACGTACTCGAGCTTGATGGAGGCGCTCTCTCCAGGAGGCAGACTGCCCACATTCAGAGAGAATATGTCTGGGCTCTGCTCACTCTCCTCCAACAGGAAGGCCTGCTGACCGGAGCTCAGAGCATCGTCATACTCCTGACGAGCCTGGACAACAGAGGACACATGTCAGCGTCTCCTTCTGCTCTCACTGTGTTTTCCCTGGAGTGAGGAGGTCTTCATGGCCCAGCTCACCTTCTGTTTCTCCTTCACCTCAGCCACAATCACCCTCTGACCTATCGTGGCACTGAAGTGACATACGGCAGCATCTCCAGGCAGAGGGAAGACAAAAACAGCCTCCACTGGTTTGTCCTCCTTGTTCTCATAGCTCAGAATAGAGACCACAGTAGCCACATGGTCTCTCACCTCCAGCTCCACCTCCACGCTCTTCAGAGGAACTGGTCCACAGAAAGACAGTGTGAACAGTGATTATGTGAGAAGCTGTCTCTCCCTCTTGATTTGATTATCTTATCCTGTTGCTAACATCACTAGCTGCACTTTAAATAAGCCCTTTCCTGCCACTGACAGGTTGCAGTTTTTCTGCATTTAATTTTAACAAACCACCAATGTGTTCAAGAGACAACAAAACACAAACAAAAATGAAATGATGACAGATTTTTCATTGAGTGTTGTGTGGCTGACACAACACAACGTACAATACAGATATGTAATACAGGAGTTGTTTACCTGGTTCCCTTTTGGCAGTAAGCAGACCACAGCAGCTCTGCATCATGTCTTTTCAACAGGTGATGATGTTGACGTTAGTAGTTATTGCTGTTAAAAGGGATTGAACAATTACACAGTTTAAGCAAATAAGTGTAATCGGCCCCATTCAATGAGGACGAGGTATGCTTGTATGAAATGACAAGATGTGCTTGTCATCTCATAAGTAAGATACCCCCCCCCCAAAAAAAAATGCTGTGTCATCAATGTGTGAATGCTTAACACCTACCTACACTGATGGCTAGTCTCTGACACTAGTGTATGAATGGGAATAGATGAATGTGACTTGTGTCTGTTGAAGTGCTTTGAGACTAAAATGGAACTATATAAGAACCAGCCCAACTACCATTTGTGTGGCATATCTGTGGTCAATAGAATGAAGAGACAATGGATCCTGAGAACATGTTAATATGTAAAATGTAAACTGCTGAATACTTCACAACCTTTAATGCTGATGCCTTGTTTGGAATAATACCATAGTAAAAACAACAGCAAATAAAGTCCTGGCAGCTGTGACGCAGCTTTCTGCGTGAGTTACATTATCAAACCTTGTGCTTGTGAATATCTACGTCACAATCACAGACTTTTGTAAAATGAAAGAAGCAAAAAAAAAGACAAAAACGAGGGCGTGTTTGCAAATTCAGCAGCGAAATAATTTATAACTTTAACTTATAACTTATATAATAACGAAACAGTTGTTTCCTAAATCTTACAATGTAAATGAAAACATCAATGTGGCAGATACCTTGAGAGAAGCTGTCGTGAAGTTGCACAGGTAAGGTAGCAGACAACTACGGATCACGGAGCTGGAGAGCGTGACTTCCCTATTCCTTGTTTGTGATGGTGGGAAATGACAGCCATTGACG
Source organism: Karalla daura (assembly GCA_029224185.1). Taxonomy (NCBI): domain Eukaryota; kingdom Metazoa; phylum Chordata; class Actinopteri; order Chaetodontiformes; family Leiognathidae; genus Karalla; species Karalla daura. The sequence goes on from CM055198.1 coordinate 7,175,784, forward strand.
TCACCGCCCAGGGCGGAGCTTAAAGTGAAACTGTCCATGCTCTCTCTCTCTCTCTCTCTCTCTCTCTCTCTCTCTCTCTCTCTCTCTCTCTCTCTCTCTCGTTTACCCTAAATAAGAAAATAAAATGAAATCCCCTTAATTTCCAATAGCAATGATAAGAAAACAGTAAAAAGTCATTGAAATATTTTTGTAATACTTTTGATCTTTGATATTGAATCAGTGATTCGTCAGATAAGGGACAAAACATGTCCAAACTCATCTTTGTGGTTAAAAATATATGTATATATAATGCATAATATATATATATATATATATATATGATGTGATATATATATCACATGAGTGACATCAGTAAAAGAACAAGTACAGAATTGAACTATAAAATATGCATAAAATATGAATTCCAGCACCTAAAAAAACTCTTGTCCACAAGCAGTTTTCATAATTTCAAAATACTTAAATCATTGCTTAAAGGAAAATAAAACAAACATAATCGCAATTGTTATAAAGTATTGTAAATATGTATTCAAACTGTATAAAAGTTTACAATTTAAGAAACATTTTTATGTACTTTAAATTATTTAAGTTATGTCCAGAGCTTATGTCAACACCAAAAGATTTCTCTAGAAATACAAAAAAAGGCATTATTGTGGCCAACTCACACTTTAAGGAACCCTTTTCCCACTTCCTGTTTTATACACATGCCATGAGGCCTCAGATCTGGTAAGTTAAGATTTTATTTATTTTTTCCTTCAATACCTCTTTCAGAAAACATTCAGTGTCACAACCATAGTCTGTCAACACCATAATTGTGAAAATTCAAGGTTTATTTGACTTTTTTGTAATAAAAACTTTCATTAACGTTATTGTTGTGGCCACAATCAGTTGGTGATAAACAAGATGGCTGCTGCCAAAAAACCGAGTTATGATGAAGAATTGATTATTTTGTCAACTCCATGAGCCATCAACTCCAAAATGATTTTTGTCTTATGGAGTTATATATTACATATATAATTTATATATTGACCTGGGAGGTTGTTCTTGAACAGCATAAGAAGGCCAAAACCTTGTGCAACCATCATATATGAACATGTTTTGGAAATAAGGAGAACTTTTTTTAGAAAACTAAAACCCATTTTGTCCCTGATCTCAATACTGACTGGAATGTTAGATAAGCCTTCCCTGGTGTTACTTAAGATACCAATGTCTTGAAGGTGTTGCATACCTATACTTGTGGTGTTTGTATTTACTATTCATAAAATGACACTGAAGCTGAGGGAAATGTTACTGAGCTAACATTAAGCTATGAGATAACACTGCATCAGGATGAGGAGGAAAGGTGATTTAAGTGACCTTAAATGTGGAATGGTTGTTGCCAGAGGGACTGGAGTGAGCATTTTAGAAAACTACTGGGGTGATCTACTGGGAAGATTTGCTGGGAGGGAATGGTCCAAAGAAGAGAAAGATAAGAGGTCATAGGAGAATGGCCAGATAAAAGAAGAACAGTAGCTTAGTTTACCAGATAACCACTGGTTACAACCATGGTATGCAGGAGACCAGAAGCTGAACCCTGAAGCAAATGGGCTACAGTTGCAGACAACCACAACATTAATTCATGGATCCATCCTGCCTGTGATCAACAGTGACATGAGATCTTGAATCTCTTGAAGTTCCTCAGCCTCTTTTCCTTGACAGTGAAAATTTTGTCTTGGTCACAGACTCATACCTGTAAGACCTTGATTAGTAAAAGTTAGGTGTAAAAGTCGGTGAGAAAGTTTTAGTGTGGGCTGCCTTACCATAGGTGAACAGGAAGCAGGTGCATGAGTGGTTTAGCAGTGTTACCAGATGCAACAGTATGCACAGACTTAAGAGTCCTGATTCTGTGGTGCATCAATAATGGAGATGCTATTGTCATGTGTTATGTGATCTATGTGAAAGAGCACACTATTCACAATAAATAACAACTATTTAACTGTGCAAAAATAACATTTTTTGGTGTTTTTAGTGCACTGTCCGTTTTGCACCGGACATTTCCTGTAATGTGAAATGAAATGTCGAAATGGGAAATCATGCAATTTATTACAGAATGCATAGTATGTGTGACTGTATAGTGGTCTTTGTCTAACTATTTATTTTTAAGTTAGTTTTGCTTTGAATTTTGAAAGTTTCTTATATGTACTTACTGCAGTTCTTTTAATTTCACTGTATATGCTACAACCACAATATAATATTGTAATTCTGAATTTTCTGTTCTACTATTATTTTCTCTCAGTTTCTCTCTTTTTCTGTCCATTGGAAGTTCTACTCAGCAGAACAAATTTACTTTCACTTTCTGAATCCCTCATGAGCTGCATTGAATCCAGTCAGTCGTCTTTTTGTCCTTTTCCATAGGGTTGCAATGAAACATATAGTATCATTAACACAAACTTTTTCTTTTCACACATCAACCAAATGAAAAGACAACGTATTCATCTGCACAGCGACAGGTTACTTTTTTGTACGGCAGTCAGAAAACCAAACCAAACCAAATTCTTATATATCAGAAGTTGCAGAGCCCAAAAATACCAATAATTACTTCTGGCTAACTACTTTTTTTACAGTGATCAGTACAACAATCTGAAGTTCAACCCTGTCCCTTGTGTTGGCTGGCAACCGTTGCCCCTATAATGGATTGGCCAGGGAGTGACAAAGGGGTTGTAGTGTTGCTGTTGTTTAAAGCAGTGTTTTTCTAGTTTTGTTAGGGAAAGAAGGAGGTGATGGATGGAAGGCAGGGGTGGGGGGGTTGGTTGGGGAAGTCCTAAGCTGGACAACTTGCTGCTAATATATGCGGCTCTATTGTGATGAATCAATACACCGAGAAATAATGGGCGCAAAGGGGGGGTGCAAAGCTGTAGGGGAGCAGTGACGAGATGTCTTGTGCCTCATGGTGTGACTCCCTTGCTACAAAAAGCATTGAAACTCTGATCAGACTCAAACAAAGTTTGTTTTCCATCCATATCGCGGTTGTTATTCTTCTTTCTGCGTAGCAGGCCAGAGACAAGAACACAAGGACAGGCAAGTGACGATCATTTTGGTGCACAGACAGGAATGCTGTGATTTTGTACAGAGTTTCGTCGGCTGGAAGGTTGTGGTAAAAGACCACATTTGCATTTGCACATACTGTACATGTGCAGGGTTCCGCTGGGGTCTGTGACATCTGTGCTGAAAACTGAATTAATCTTCCAGGAAGAATTGAGGTGAGAGCATTTTTTTTACTTTGTATAGAAATTCGAAGATAAAAAGCACAGCGTCGTGTAAATGTTTTTAACAATAATAAAATAGACAAATATAATGAATCCTAAATATTGTAGGAGGAACAGATCTGTGTAAATGAGGATACATGAGAAATGATCAAAGTTCATTTAATGCAAGCTGGCACCATTGCTCTGTGATGAAGGAGGAAGTCTGCTGTAAAGCAAAGCTTTAACTGCTAAACAGCAAATTGTTTCAGAGAAAAATTATGTTCAAGTGGTTAAAGGAAACAAGTTGTGGAAAAATGTTTGGTGTGATCATCAGTGCCAGATATTGAACCAGCCTTGCAGACTGAGTGCTGAGAACCAGATCAGTTAAAAGTGATTCGCTGAATGGAGGCTGCCAGAGTGGAGGGAACGGTTGTTTATAGGCCTCATGCTTTGTTTCAGTCCCCTCTAGTGAAAGCACAGACTGTGAGAACAAAAGTATTGTATCTGAAGAAAGATGACAAAGAACAATAGGTGCCTCTGTACAGACAAGGCTGAGGAAAATGTGAGGGTTTGGTGGTGGTGGGGAGGGGCAAGGACTGGGAAATGACACATTGATAACTAGCACAAACTGACCAGAGTGACAGAAAACACTGATAAACAATGGTTGTTGGGTCTATTCAATTCCAATAATTTGACAGGGGTAAAAAAAAAAAAACTTGTTGCATAACAGTTTCATGAGTTCATGATTCTTTGATGTCTGAACTTACACCAGTTTTCTTAATAAGTATTTTGACTCCCAAATGAATGCCCAAAACATACTTTTGTTTCGTTTCATGCATGTAGGATAATGGCCTCCCAGACCCACCTCTAGGACAAGATGTCACCAGGCAGAGGGAGAACATGGGAGGGGAGGGAGAAGCATGTGCACTGGTTTATTCTCGCCTATCTTCTCCTCCTGGCTTCACCATGCATGTGCTTCCTCCCAAACTTCTGGTCTCGAGTGTTAACGCTGTCTTGGAATTCCCGCACACACCAATACATCACAGAGCAATCTATTCTCAATGTCACCCTGGAGACTCTGAGGAGCAGCAAAAAACAGCATGGAAACCATGCAGAGGAAGAGGTGAACCTATGACAGCACGCATTGAGAATTACCCTGATACTCATTATGGACAGTTGTAAACTGAATTGTCAGTAAATACACCTTCCAGCTTTGCTGTGCTCATACTTTTTTGGGACATTTAAGCACAGAATAGTATGTCTTATAAAATCTGTCTTGTTTTCCCACTCAGACGCGACTGGGCCGTGCCTTCTGGAGAGCTGTGGGCGAGGTGGTGAATTCCAATGCAGCCATGGACTTCCTGAACACCACCAGGGCAGATCCGGTGTATCACTTTGACTCAGAGCGTGTGGATAGTGCCATGATGATGCTGCGGCAGTTCTGGGCTCAGACTCTGCTCTCAGCACGGGCACAAGAGTACCAGAGTGCTCGTTACACCCTTGGTCAACTGCTTCACTCCCTGCAGGTATGCAGCAATGCTTGTTCTGTAACTACAATGCAAACAGAAGTCAAATGTAACGCAGCCCGTGAACCATGATTTCAAAAGTAGAGGGATTAGTAGGGAGGGGTCAGGGCTTGAACTTGCAGAGGTCTTGTCAACCAGAACAGAAAGAGACACCTGACCTGCCTTTGGGTTTGGTTACAGTAAGACAGAGAGGAGTGGGAAGTTGATAACATGTCTGCAACTGTAAAGCCTCACATAGGAGCCCAACAGTTAATAATGGGCTGCTCAACTTGTTGTTGGGAAGCAAAAGAACAAGTTTAGAGGAATGTGCTTCAAATATGTGCTGCATGGGAAGAATGTTGTGCGCAGTGGTAATAAAAGCTCCATTGTTTTGTTTTTTTTAGAAACAATCTTTTTAGGCAGTCGATAGCCAGAAAGAAGGAGCACTTGTTGTTATTAGATTTTGAGTCTGAGATTGTCCTGTCTGTCGTCTACATTCTACTGTGTTTACTTGCACATATGTTTATCAGCATATCTGAATGGCTGATGTAACATTAAAATCAAGAAGTGCAACTAGAAAACATAACGCTATGCCCTTTGAACCTCTGATTATGCCAGGACTTCTACAGCCACAGTAACTGGGTGGAGATGGGCCAGCGCTCCATCTACCTCCACCTGCTGCAGCCAGAGGAGCCTGCCTTCCCTGTGGCTAAAGGCAAGTTTTCCCCATCAGTGACTACACACCCACCTGTGGGAAGCTGAGCAAAAGAAAAATATCTCAGTGCTTTAGAGAGATAAATATGCTGTCATGTATAGGTTGCAGTCCAACACGTTCTACAACCTCTCCCCAGACTCTCTATACGACTTTAGTAATCACTGGAAAATGGGTGTGGAGGCAGATTTCTGGTCAACCAGTTGGTAGAGACTAGAAAACACAATAACCAGGGGATATGCAAGGGTTGAGCCAAAACCATAATACCCCCTACAGTTTGCGTTCGGACATATAACAAAAAGGTGGAACCCCAGGTTCAATCCTAAAATCAATCCCTTCCAAACTGTGGTTGGATATCAAAACAGTATCTGAAAAAGCCTGCAGTCTCAATGGTAACAAATGACTGGGTATAATGACCTATAACGTAGTCTGACAATAATTCCCTTCTTTCCATAGAAAGTACTCCCACCTGTATGGAGTGTTTCAGTGTCACCTGTCGTGACAATCTCCTGCCGCGATTGACAAACACACAGCAAGACTCACGCCTGCTCACCACAGGCTACTTCAGCACTTCCCCTCCAAAGCCTGAGGGTAAGTCAGAGTACACTGCATTCCTGCGTAATAAGTAAATCAAGGGGAATGCAGTGTTTTGTAAAACATTGCATTTTTTTTAATAGCAACACAGTGGTGGCTGTGCTTGCATTTGCACCATGGTTGGATGGGGTTTTTTTTGCTGGTTACTCTGGTTTCAACCCACAGTTTAACTCCATGCGCATGTAGACTAAGGATAGATGGATGTTTCTGGAATGCTGGGCTTATACTTACCGCGCTGGGCCTTTTTTCAGGTAAATGCAGTCATGGTGGTGTACTGGACAGCAGCCGCCATGTGGGGGCTAAGGGCGGCATCAACAAGGACAGCACGTCACCTTTCTTCTCGCCTCATCATTACCTCCATGTGGAAGCTGCAACTTTGGCTACAGAGGCTACCCTGAATGCACTCAGAGACCTCAGGGACACAGTGGGCCATAAAACCTTCCTCAGGTGTGTTTTAACTCGTGTCTTGCCAGTTGTTGTATTTTAAATCACACTACCCAGACTGGAGACTGGCTCACTCATGTGTCTTTTTTTTCTTTGCTGTTGTCGTAATGCATTTTCTAGCAGCATTGTCCTCTGCCTCCCTCACCAGGCTTTTCAGCGTACAGCAGGCCCCTGCCTTGGTGTTTGTCATGGACACGACAGGCAGCATGTTTGAAGAGATCACAGCTGCTCGCCTTCGTGCACACTCCATAATCCAGAGCCGAGCCAACAGCCTGGGCCAGGGGAGCAACTTCCTGCTTGTGCCCTTCCACGACCCAGGTGAGTGTGCACACATTTGGTTGGAAATATGCAAACGTATATATCCAAATACATTTGGTTAATCATGGATATATAAGCTTAGACTGCAAGTCACTGGTTAAAATACCCTCTGACTTGACTGTTTATGAGTTGTCACATGATTTTTACTACAAAGTTGGTTAAAAGTAGTCAGAATGATTGTTAGATACATCAATATGTTATGTGGTCATATATTAGTTAAGTACAAAAGCAGTACATATCCCTCCATCAATTGTCTTGATCACTTTGTACATAACAGGAGTATGTGGGTCTGCTGAGTCTATCTCAGTGAACATTGGGGAAAGGCAGAAAATACACCCTTTGCTTGGTCCATTGCAGGGCACATGCACACTATTCACTTTCACACTCATCTACTCTATCTGTCTATAGACACGATCGACCATGTACAACAAAAAAATCTATATGAATATATAAAAATGTGTATACCTCAATTGATCCTTTTAAAAAATGCATCAAATCAGAAATCCATTTTTCATTACCCCAATAATAACCTTTTATGGATATCTCAATATCTCACTACAACCTAGTTACCTGAATTATTTGATGGCATCTCCAATTCCCAGTGTTTTTGCTTTTTTTTAAGGCTGAAGATTATTTTAGTCATTAAATTAAGACAGAAAACTGTTATTTATACCCAAAAAGACATCAGATGTTTCTCCTCATTGAACCTCCTTCTTCATCGTCTGCACTCTGCAGAGTTTGGGCCAGTGTATGAGACTGACGATCCGCACCAGTTCATGCAGCACATGGAGAACCTGATGGCGCTGGGAGGAGGAGATGAACCAGAGATGTGCCTTTCTGCCATTCAGGTACAATAACTCTACCTGCTGTTTGTTTTTGAACTTACATGAGAATCACTACAGCACATGGTAGCTCATTTCACATCGTCCTCTCTGTTTTTAGCTGGCGCTCACTCACAGTCCACCACTGTCGGAGATCTTTGTATTCACTGATGCTTCCCCGAAAGATGCCCACTTGTTTGACTCTGTGAAGGCCCTCGCACTTGAGAAACAGAGCAAGGTAGGTTTTAAGGTCTCTGACTTTCTTCTATATATTGAACACACACAAATGTGTTATTTAGCCTTGCACCTCTGAGATGCAGAATAGCGGGCGGAGAAACTATACACAAAACTGCTCTGAGGTCACAGAGACACTGTTTTACTGGGATTACTTCTAATTTCCTGGACTCTGAATGCAGACACAAAAAAGAGGTTGATTTGCATTCAACGATCCTAGGGTGCATCCAGTTGCGGTTGCATCTTTTCACTCATCTATTCTATTCTGTTCTTACATATGTGTGTGTTCTTACATATGATCGTGATGGGCTGATTTTCCTACAGGTAACATTTCTCCTAACGGAAGATCCTAACTACACAAAAAAGAGCACAGGAGAAAGGAAGAAGAGGAAGAGGAGGAGAAGAAGGGAGTCTTTGTCCCCTGATCGTTTTTCCCTCTACTCCAACCTGTCCTCTGTGTCTGGAGGACTGACAATATTCACCACCAACTCTGACATCCATAGTGTCTCCGCCATTGTGGAGGACAACACAGCTGCTGACAAGGTACATTTGATCTTTTGAACTGAAGTAGACATGTTTTTAAGGAAGAAAAGCAGATACAATAATAGCTGCTATGGTCATCCTAAGACAACCTTCTGTTGTACTTAAACAGTGTTGCAGGGCTCTGCTGTGCCTATCTCCAGTGTGCATAGGGTCTACTCTCCCACTAACACTATTTAGGGTTTCCAATCAGAATACATTTTTGATTGTGGGAGGAACTATTTGGGAGTTGTAACCCAAAGGCCATCCGTCCGACTGGTAATTGAACTGAGGACTTTCCTGGTGCAAAAATCAGTATTCAGTAGTAGTAAAATATGATTCAGTATCGACTGCTCATTTTTAAGTGTATTTGACAGAGGGTGGAACAGGCTGCAAATTGATATCTTCACCTCCCAGTGGAAATTCCTATTCATTATTATGATGACGTGACGAGTACACTTTCCCCCCTCCCCCCCAGGTAACCCTCCTCCATGTGGAAAGTGACAGAGAGTTAATGTCGTCTCACTCCTTCAGAGTTGACAGCTCAGTGAAATACGTCACATTGCACATCAGTGGAATCCTGACCGAGTGCATCCTAACCAGTCCATCAGGTAACCCTAACCCTAACAACCAAACTCAAACTATCGTTTCCTCTCTCGAAGGACTACGCTTGAAGAGAACCACTCCTTCCTCTTCACTGAATTGGATGTTAAAATAAGCAAAGTTTGTTTATCTCGTCCTGCTTGTTAGGTCAGAGCCAGTCTTTGCTGAGCCAGCAAGGCCCTCTGGCTGAGTTGCAGCTCTTCACAGGGCTGTATCGTGTCAGTCTGCTGTTTCCCATGCAGGCAGGCCAGTGGAAGCTCCAGGCCAAGAGCGAAGGACACCTCACGTTCAATGTCATTGGTAGACAAAAATCCATATACAAATTACCAGCACAATTGTGCTTCATTATTGTGTGATTGTGTTTGATTTATTCAGTCTTCCCTTTGTCATCTGATCTGCACACCCAGGTGACAGCAGTGTGGATTTCCTCTATTACTTTGCCACTATAGCCAATGAAACACATCCAGGCCTGTCCAGAGTGGAGGGTAGTCCAATAGCAGGTAGGAGAAGCTGATCTTTTTTTGTCTGATATTAGTGGTAATGCACAACTGACTCGATCAGCAATATGCATGCAAATGATCACAACAGCCTTGTTCTTAACTGGACCTCCTAGGTGTCCCTGCATTTCTGGTGCTGGCTGTGACAGGCCTGGCTCCTGGCCAGGAGGCCTCTTTCAGTCACGTCACACTGCTGGGAGCCGATGGTGAGAGCCTCCAGCAGGTGAGACTGAACTCCTCCTCCTCTTCATCAACCTACTCTGTGGAGGAGCTGGTAGGATGGGTGGACCCCATCCCCAGGGTCCCCTTCTGTGTGCGGCTGACTGGCCGAGACAGCGGTGGAAACAAGCTGGAGAGGGTTTCCACAGAGATGATTCAGCCCACTCACGTTCAGATGCAGGTAAAAGTAAATGAGACGCATGTTGCATTTGGAAATGTTGGAGAGAACTTTCAACCCGCCAATTAAAAATCAAAAACTAAAATAATAGATGAGGAGACTGAATGTTTATAACAACTGCCCTGATGGGTTTCATAGAATCTTGCACTGATGGAGCAGAAATCCACCTCTTGTGACAGTCCTGTGTACGTTGTGTGTTGGTCTTGTCAGGTATTGTCTGTCCCCCGCCTGGTGCCCGGTCACAGCACACTGGTGGACTTTAGCGTTATGAACCACGGCCCGGCCCGACTTTTCAGTCTGACAGCAGACGACGACTACGGATATCTTCAGAAGAGAGGACCTCACAGGTGGAGGAAAAAAAACAAATCTCATCGTCAGGTTTCATATGCCCTTTAAAGTCAGGTAAAGGGATGTAGCACACTTCATACTGCCTGTTTCAGTCTGTGTTTCTGCCCCACAGGTTCCATATTGCAGAACACGGGTCTTTCCAGGGTCAGGTTGACCTCCACACCCCTGCCACAGCTCAGGCCGGCGCCACTGTCACCCTAACACTCACTGTGCGAGCTCTTGACTCTCTGGACGCCAATTATGCGGTGGCATACTTGACTGTGGTCCCTCCGGTGAGTATTAAATATACCTAATTGAATAAAGTATATTTTGAGTGCCCTTGACCATCTCCATTTGCTGAGTATGCAGTTCATTAAGCTGTTCATTTCATGGCGTTCCTGTTCACCATGTAACAATGACCAAAACATTTTAGATCCACTTAAATTCTTGCTTATACATATATCAATATATAAATTTGTATCTTGCAAATGGTGCTTATGGCCCAAAAGCCTCAAAAATTTAGAAAAAGAAATCTGGAAAATTGTGCGCTGTGATGCAATGTGTGACAAAAGTCATGGAACTTTATGACAATTTTCTTGCAGTAATAAAACATGTAAATCAGAACACAGTAAGAGGGCTCAAACGACATGAGATTTTTGCACCAATACCATTTCCTCTTTCTGTTAAAGGATCCCGACACATCGCCTCCATCCTGCTCTGCGGCACGAGTAGAGAGCAGCTGCTCTTCTCTTTGCAACGAGTCCAGCTGGAGTGTGTACCTGGCTGTGTCAGACCGGGGCCGCTCTGGCCTGGCTGCCCTGCAGCTACAGAGGGGTGAAGGCACTCTGACTCTATTCCACAGCCCCCCTCCCACTGAAGAGAGCCTGGAGGAGGCCCAGCTCCACCACCACCAGCATCTGCACCACCAGCAGCTCCATCACAAAGCCAGATTAGAGCGAGGAGACCCTCCTTTGAATGTATCTGAGTGGGTGGTGGGCTCGGCCCAGCCACTGTGGGTGAGCTACACATCCAGCTGCTGTTCTGCAGAGGCAGAGCTGCTGGTGTGGGACACAGCTGGAAATATGAAGCGCTGCCATCTCACATCTGGCCAGCAGGGGCAGCTGAGAGACCAGAGCAGAGAAGCCAGCGGTGCAGGAAGGATCACATGCACAACAGGGGTCCTCTGCTTAACATGGGGCCTGCTGTGGTCCTACATGCTCTTGATGTGATTAGAAATGATTTGCAGGTCAAACTAATCCATGTGTTGATCGCTGGATTCCCACAAAAAGCTATATGAAAAAGTGGAAAGAGACTGAAAAGAATTTAGTGTGGAATAAATGCACTTAATGCAAAGCAATGTGTCTTTCTAAACTGCTGATTATGTGCTTGCTACTGGACTTAAAAGGCAAATAAAGGATGAATCACTTAATTGTTTGCATTTGTAACTTCTGGACTGACAATCTCTGACTGAATAATATAAACACCCCTCTCTCAGCATTTTAAGAATAATTTTCCTTCAAGGATAAATAAAGCCTAATTTTATCTTTAAAATATTAACTATACATGCAATACAGCAATGAATTATTTCTAAAGACTAACTACAAAATTTCTCATAGTATATTCAAAGGTACTAATCTGCTCAATTCAACCAAGCTGTTTTCAAATACTATGGAATTCACTACTTGCTTGATCCTTTTCCTCTTCTTCAAAAAAAAGGTTGGAAATTGCAGAAAGATTAAGTGTTGGTCGAGTGGCAATTATAATTTTACGCCATATAAAAAGCAAACAAGGTGAGGCCCAAAACAAGGCCTTTGTTTAGAGAGTACATATCAGGTATCGTCTGATCGTCCACCGAGAACTGATTAACTGCTCGAGCTGTTGCTCATTACATGACACAGATTTTGTCAGGCATATAAAGGCAGAAGAAGCCAGGAACAACTGCACCTTACTGAAGAGAAGTTCTTGGTTCGCACTGAACTGGTGGACATGTTGAAGCAAAATCATGCAGCAAAAGACAAGGAAGCAGAGGTGGAGGAGAGAGGACACTGGGCCAGCAAGGCGGAGTTTCTGCTGGCTGTGGCCGGAAATGTGGTCGGCCTGGGCAACGTGTGGAGGTTTCCCTACCTGTGCTACAAAAATGGAGGCGGTAAGCAATCACTGTGCCTGAAGCACGGTCCTTGAAAAGGTGTGACATCAGTGTGCACACTTTATTACTTCAGGCGCGTTCATGGTGCCGTACCTGGTGTTTGTGGTGACCTGTGGCGTGCCCCTGTTCTTGCTGGAGACCACCATGGGACAGTGCACCCAGGAGGGGGGCATCACCTGTTGGAGGAAGCTGTGCCCACTGGCTGAAGGTAGGAGCCTGTTGGCCTGCGGTAATTACACATTACGCATTACAGGAAAATGAGAAAGACAAACACAAACTAGAAAAATGCGAGAGACGACGCCAGGCTGTCAGTTACAAGGCAAACATTGACAAAAGCAACAACACGACCTATGTGAACCCATATCCACAGTTACCAAATGAGGTAATATTTAAGCAAGGGTCGTGGAAAATATTTCTGTGTGCTACTGAGCAATGACACAGCATGGATTCTTGGAATTTATGCTTTTATATTGTGTTGAGAGCAATGTAGGCACCAGGTGTTGACCAAAAGATGAATAACTTCTTTCTCTGCGCACCTGATTGCAATTCTAAACATACATTAGTAACATTCCAGAGAGGAACACAAAAATACAGGACTCCAGACGAATTACCCCAAAGCAGGCAATGCATGGTGTTACAGCAACGTCATGAGCACTGCAAGTACATCTCTACGACATTCCCAGACTAAAGAAAGCTTTGATCAAAGCGTTTCTATCCAAATACAAGTGTGGTCTGTGGTCATTTATTTATGTACACCAGTATGACGGGAGGATACTAGTGACTCAAAGTCACAATTTAAGTGTGAGGACGAATTACTGAAACGAGTACATAACACACGAGAACGAATAAGTGCACTGTAATTTGTGAATGAAATAATGCGCAAAATTACGAAAAAAAAAAAAAAATTCCTGGAACTACTTGAATGAGTTTGAGCTGAATAAGTTAATCTAGAATGTCAGTCAATACTGAAAGTTTACTCTGACTAAAATCCAAGTAAAATAGACTGAGTTTGATTCAGTCTGTCCCTCTGTTGATTCAGTTTATATTAACTTCTACAAGTTGTCCCCCTAGACAGGGAGTGGGCTCTTTGATAATGTGTTCCATAAGGCTGACTGAATAAAAGGTCAGAGGCTTTTTTGCAGAGTGGCTGTCTGTAACAGGTAGCACCACGTCTGACCCCGCAGGTATCGGCTTTGCCGGGATGCTGATTCTCCTCTATACCTGCATGACCTACATCATCATCCTGTCCTGGGCTCTGTTTTACCTGGTGTTCTCCTTCAGTCCCCAGCTACCCTGGGCAAGCTGCAGCAACTACTGGAACACAGGTAGGATGCGTGCGTGTGCATAAAACACACGTTTAAGACGATGAAGGTGTTTGGAATGTTCAGAAACAATGCAACAGACGCCAATATATCCTGACGCCAATGTATCCTGACTTTGAGCCCCTCACATGGGACAAGCAGCTGTGTAGCTGCGGACTGCAGATCATTCCACAGAGCCTCCCTGTGCAAAGGCGAAGCTGACTCAAGAAGTACATTAACTTGTGCGCATAGGCCATCACATCGCACCATTTCTATTCCTCCACTCTTTCAGCCGACTGTGCAGACTTTGCCACGGCAAACGACACTCTCGGACTGTCCAACAAGACCAACGCAACCTCTGCCGCCACAGAATTCTGGGAGTACGTTCACGCACATCAACAAACGCCTCAGGCCTCCGGCCGCTTTGAACGCTGACACTCCTTGTGTCTTTTGTTCCCCACCAGGCGACGGGTTCTGGCTATATCTGGGGGGATTGAGGAGATAGGCAGCATCAGGTGGGAGGTGCTGCTGTGCCTGGTTGTTATGTGGGTCATCTGCTACTTCTGCATCTGGAAAGGGGTCAAGTCTACGGGGAAGGTATTGAGAGGAGTTTGAGTAACCTCACACTGTGGTTAATAAGTAAATAAGAAGTACATCCTGAATGGCCTGAATGGCTTGTTTTGCCCTCTAGGTGGTGTATTTCACTGCTACCTTCCCTTATGTGATGTTGCTCATCCTTTTGGTCCGAGGGCTTTCTCTTCCCGGGGCTCTGGAGGGCGTGGTGTTTTATCTTCTGCCCGAACCCTCCCGTCTCACTGACCCTCAGGTAGCAGCTCGATAAATCAGGGTACCAGCGTGGAGTTAAAAAAAAAAACCTCACGTTTGTGGATTGTGTCAAACCGCCTTCCGTTTGGAGCAGGTCTGGATGGAAGCCGGGGCCCAGATCTTCTTTTCATACAGCGTGGGCGTGGGCTCCTTAACTGTGCTCGGCAGCTACAACACCTACAACAACAACTGCTACAAGTAGGAACGCAACGAGAGGACAAACTGTGCATTCAAAGACAGAGGAGCGTGCGTGAATTCACAGGCTCTGTGTGTGCTTTTGTGCTTCGCAGAGACTGCCTGTGGCTGTGTTTGCTGAACAGTGGCACCAGCGTGGTGGCCGGCTTTGCGGTCTTCTCTGTGCTGGGATTCATGGCCCACGAGCAGGGCGTTCCCATCACGCAGGTGGCTGAGTCAGGTAGGCGGACCGGTCACAGAAATGCGATCTCGGGCGATAAGGCGACCGTACTTTGCGTTTCTCGCGCGATGTTGAATACCACGGTGTGAAACGTGCCTGACAACTATAAGGCCATGCCTTGGTGGAAAACAACTACATGGATTTAACCTGGTGTGATGATGTGAGAGTTCAACGCACCTCCACTGACTTTATGCTACTTATCAGAAATAAATATTTTTTTAAAAATTCATTGAGCGTTTTTTCCCCAAAGCCTGTCTTGCTGAATAAGTGTCAGTTCAATGCAAGTAAAATCTTTGCTGCCCCCTTGAGGTTCTTGTGAGTGCATGCATGCATGCGTGTGTGTGTGCGTGTGCGCGCGTGTGTGTTTACTGACAAGCAGATCACCGTCGTGTGCGCTCATCTGACGGCTACTGTGTGGCTCTGCACACGGCACGCATTCACACATGAGTTGATGTACCTGCGGGCACACACGCGTTCTTAGTGACGTCCACTGTGCTTCCCAGTCATTGCTCTCCTCCTGACACAAATATTGACAGTGCAAACACAATCAGATGGACTCCATACTGGCACATGGCACAACGATCAGCAGAAACTCCTTGCGCTCCAAGGATGCGGCAACTTGTCCCAGAATGCAGACATCAAGCGATCATGAGATGTAAAACCTTAACCCCCTTTACCATGTCTGACTACTTATCTTTTTATTGGCCTGACACTGAGCCTCTCTACCAGTGCTGCGTTGCCATTGTCCTTTGTAAAATTAGACAGCGCTATCCCATTCTGACGATGCTCCCCTTGCAGGTCCGGGTCTGGCATTCATTGCATACCCTCAGGCTGTAGCCATGATGCCTCTGCCCCAACTGTGGTCCATCTGTTTCTTCGTCATGCTCCTTCTCTTGGGTCTGGACACACAAGTAAGATGCATACTGCACACCGCCAAGAATCGTTACACTTGGAAACGCGCGTATTCGGTGACATCCCTTCTCTGTGCAGTTTGTTGCCATGGAGGTGGTGATGACGTCTTTCATAGACATGTTTCCCGCTGAAATGCGCCGGGCGGGCCGGCGGGAACGCTTCCTCCTCCTCTTCTGCCTCATATGCTTCTTCTGCCAGCTTGTCATGGTCACTGAGGTCAGTATTTAGCACAACAACAGACACATCTCCGTGACGGCAGTCAAGTGTTGACAGCCACAAGATGATTTTTTATAGGATATCTTTGTTTATTTAATCCACAAGACAAGCCAAATTACCGTCTTTGACGGCACAAAAATTTTGATTTTTTTTGCAATAAAAAAGCCTATTTCTATTCATCTGTCAAGTGTATACAAAGTAAAATGAATGTCCAGCAGCCATTGTGACTACAGGGGGTGTGAAATGGGTAAGAAGAGTGAATGAATGAATGTGAAATGAATCTGAGCAGCAGCCTCCTGTTGTCTCCAGGGAGGGATGTTTGTGTTCCAGCTGTTTGACTACTACGCCTGTAACGGTGCATGCATCCTCTTCCTCTGCGTGTTTGAAACCCTAGCACTGGCTTGGCTGTTCGGTAAGTCTACTCTTTAGAGCCATGTCCATGTTGGGCATATTTATGAAAGAGTTCAATTAAATCAATGAGGGAACCACTTCAAAACCACCGGTTCTGATCCAGCTGTTGCGACAAGATGAGGGAGCCCTCTTGTAAGCACTGAAAGAGAAATTTGAGCATAAAATGAGATGATCCCACTTGACTTACCGATGGGGAAAACCCACGATGTGATCTGGTCGTTCTGTGCTCTTAATCCCACCTCCTGTGAAGGGGCGGACCGCTTGTATGGCATTATAAAGGACATGACGGGTGCACACGCCAACCCGTTCTTTAAGATCTGCTGGCTCTATCTCACTCCACTGGTCTCGCTGGTGAGTGGCTTTCACCGTTCCACTGCTCAGACAGTGTCCCTGTACAGTGTCCGCTCGATCCGAAGAGGAAAGCACTGCGCCGAGCCGTCCGCTCAACTTGTTTTGGTTCCCTCAGGGTTCTTTCATCTGCTCCTTGGTTTGGTACCAGCCTCTGACCTTTAACCGCTGGTACACATACCCCGTCTGGGCCTACGTGCTGGGCTGGGTGATGGCGCTTTCCTCCATCCTGCTCGTGCCGGGATGGGCGCTGTACAAGCTGAGCACGGGGACCGGGGATCTGAGACAGGTGGGACAACTGGGCAGTAATCGGTTGTGATCATTAATTCAGAGAATGGTTGTAATACGGGGAATTCACTTTCTAATTTCAATCTATTTTTACACAGCCCCTAATGATCATTAGACAATTTTCAATTTATAAATCAAATCCCAATTTCCCAAGTTTCATCATCTTTTCCATGAAGAATATTTTCATATTATATAATAAATCCTTGGCTGCGTACTTTGGATAATATGTTGGCTAAGTACTCTGCCAATAAGGGAAAAAACAGTAATGGATTTCATTCCATTAAATTAATAATGTACCAATTTCTACAAACTCTGTCAAGCTTGTTTTACGCCTCGTCATGACATCACAGATGATTTGACCAATGTCTCATGACCTTGTGCCAGTTTCTTGTGCTAAGAAATGAATTACATGGAGAGGCTTAAAATACATTTCATCCTCAGTGTCAGTTTGTCGAAAATATTCAAGGTTTCTCAGTGTTCTGGAGTATATTCTTACACACGTTAGTCGCAAATGATGTAGTCTCTACATCAAACACTTTCCAAGTCAAAATGGAAAGGAACGTAGGATCCATTTAATTCGCGCATGAGTTCATTTGTGTGTTCAGATCTGAAGGCAACACATTAGCCGCCACATTGGATTTGAGCGTGCAACAGTAAAGGTCAGGATCTGCCTAGGTCTGTTGTCAAAGTGACTCCATCACTGTACCCACAAATTAGGCAAAGATGACTCCGGGCACAAATGACTCAGGCCTTCGATAATAGAGCAGGAAAGATCTCCCAGCGGAGCCATGTCAAACATTCCATCGACAAAACTGGTTTGCTTTTTTTTTTTTTTTTGATTTTTTTTTATTTTTAGATCTCCTGCGATGATCAGGGCGGTGTCAGACGTTCAGGTTCAAGAGACTCGAAGACTCGATCGCATAGAAACCACACTCTCAGCAGTTTGCTCAACTCCGAAGGAGCGATTCCAACTGCCAACATCCAGTATTACTGGCTGCTGATTAATGATGTGTCACCGCCGCTGTAACGCAACACACGTGTTATGTAACCGCGTGAAAACAAGTCGTGCATTCTTTCCCCCCGCTCTGCTCAGCGCCTCCGCCGTCTGTGCCGGCCTGCGCCCGACTGCACACTGTCCCGGAAGGAAGGAGCCGAGCTGCTGCGCGTCGGAGGCCCAGATCCACGGCCGACTGTCATCACCTGACGGCTTGAGATCGACCGCTTTCTGTGACCGGCAAGCACCCGAATAAAACCACACGACCACACGTCCCCTTCTCTTCATGACTCTTCACACAGCGCTAGTCCGGTCTCGTCCCTGACGTTGATGACTCCGTATTACGCGGATTGTGGGTATTTTTAAGGGGAGAAAAAGATCAAGAGCGACGGCTAGGTTTGCAGTTAAAAAAAAAGATCTTTCATCCTTTTCCAAATGCACACACTGAACGCAACAGAACGACTCGACATGTAAAAGACAGTGCAATATTTGAGTGACACTGCAATTACTCCCACACTGAACCAGCACTGGCGACTGAAACTATAATGTAGATCTTCCAACAGATCCCGAAAATACATTCTGTGAAATTATACTTGGAGGACTACGTGTTCTCTCTGGCACCGTGGAGCTCGCTGGAGAAACTGATTGCAGGAGCACATACATACGCCCGAGCCCCCCACCCCCCCACCCCACCCCTTAATATGTGGATCACAACCTTGGTGGCCCCTTTTAGTTTCCATGGTAGCAGCTGGATCCATTCAAAGCGACATGAATGAACATGCTGCACGGCTCCGTTAGGAGAGATTCATATGGCACGTGGAAAAAAGTCGACTTGTCATGTAGCACTTTATTTAAATACCTCAAAATCATGACACAGATGCCGCATCATCCCAATTCCAGATGTATGTATGTGTGTGTGTGTGTGTGTGTATGTGTGTCTCACTGTCAGCGCCGTCTGTCATGCAAACCATACTTGCACGTAATCTCGTCTTCAGCACTCTTAAGACACTGTCACTCTCCCAAACTCGCCATACAAACTGCTCTCGCTCTGTGACAGAAGCAGACGCCAGACACCAACAAACGGCGGCTTTGCGGGGGAAAAAGAAAAGAAAAGAATATCATCGTTGACAGTGAAGCTGCCACGGGAGAGGACCTCTGACGGCTGATTACTGTGATTGCGCTGTAAGTCTGTGGCTGGATGTCGTGAACCTGCGATGAAGACGCAAGAAACGTCGAGGGGTTTTAAGGCTTTGTTGACAAGCATGTGACCGGGAGTCCTTGCGGCGGTCCTGTGTTTTGTGATCTTCCAGAGAAAATGACACTGAGTGGCCGGCTGCGCCTCTGCGAGCGGCTTCCACAGAATGGCATTTTTCTGGGAGCCTTGAGCATGGGCTATGTTTGTTTTTCGAGGACAGCACTCTCGTTTATCTCCACGTTTGGACTGCTGGGTCTTGTTCAGACCAAGTAGGTTGAGAGGGGCAAATTTTCTCGGCATTACATACAAGCAGAGAGACGCTCCGCCCTGACTAAACCAGTGATATCTGCACTCGGTTCCATCGGGACACATATTTCACTTTCATAATATCCTTTAAGTGGCTCACAAGCACATCTGTGCAGCTCTGTGACGTCAGCAGTGGTGATAGAGGGTTTCGCCCCTGGATTCAATTGCACTTGAGTGCTTTAAGCAAGAAATCTGCCTTCACAATGTCTCTTGTATTCTGCCAGTGAGTGCAAGGTAGGAGTCTTTGTTGGTGTTCCATCATCCCTACAAGATTGACTGTGAACGACCAAGGGTAAACCATTCAAACCGCACACAATGTCCAAAAAATTTGTCCTGAATCTCCACTGGCTGGACCTGAGTGATCGCTCCGTCTTCAAAGGCACTGCAGGTGGTGCTAACCAGTAGAACTGTCAGGAGGCATGAAGGTGACTTTCTCTGAATGTTTCGAGGCGACTTGGAGCTCGCTGCTTCGTCCTGAGTGAGGCCGCTGTGGCACGGGACAGTTCTGCTCCAGGGCGGAGGTAAGAGGCGGACCCGCCTCGGGGGCCTCGGCGGCCGGCGCCGCCGGGCCCGGGCCTGTGGCCGCGCCCTCTGGCCGACCGGCGCCGCCGTCTTGTAGATCCTGCAGGGCGCCGATGTTGGGGTAGCAGCCAGACTGCGCCATGGCGTGGTGGAGCTGCTCGAAGGCGGCCAGGTCGTTGAGGCCGCGGCCCGGCTCGCCGGCGGCCTGGCACAGCAGCTCGGTGTGCTGGCGGAGCTGCGCGATGTCCCGCTCGGTGGCGTTGCTCTGCCGCAGCAGCTCCTTGGTGCGCAGCGTGATGTCCAGCAGGCCCGACTGCCTGAGCACCTGCACCGTGTTGAGGAAGCGGCGGTGGCGGGTGCTGACGCAGCTGCTTCGGTGGAGCGCTCGGTTGGAGGCGAAGGACGAGTTGGTGCACATGCTGGAGCCGGATGAGGAGCCCAGGCTGGGGGAGATGGAGGAGGGAAGGTAGACCCTGCTGCTGGAGGAGGAGGAGCATGGTGGCCCTGAGGTCACCACTTGATCGGTAAGGTGCTGCTCAAGTAGACCCCTCAATGCAGGGCTGCCGTCGCTCTTGTGCTCTGTGCACACCCTCTTGCTCAGATTGTGGGATTCATCTCTTGGCGGGGATTTATCAGGCGGTTTCTTGCTGGGGTGTGGCGCAATGCGGGGGTAGGAGTTGAGAATTGGTAGGTACGTACCGTTTATTTTCTTCTCAGCAGCGCTAGCCTTCCGTGGCGACGGCTTGTGCAGCTGGAGGGTGGCCAGCAGCAAGCTAGGCTGCTGTAAAAGCATCATGTGGGCAGCACCAGGACTGCCTGCTTCTCTGCTCCCACTTCTCCGGGGGAGATGGTTTCTCTTCTGGCTCGTGTCTGGCTGCTGAGACAAACAAGAGCAGGAGGCACAGGCAAAGCAAAGTCAAGGACCCAAAGTGCAACACGCTGTAAGACAGGACCAGGGGCCCTGACCCGCAGTATCTCTGGCATTTAGCTTCACGGCATCTGTTACACTCGTTTAAAACACCATTTCATCGAGGCCTCCACCTGTCCTACCTGCTTTAGCACCATGTTCTTGATGATGTAGATGGTTGAGAGCTCACTGCCTGCTGGCATCAGGCTTGGGTTTCCAGGATTTTCTCGGTGTTGATCTGGTGGTGACAGTTCAGCACGTTCGCCGCCTCTGCAGTGGTTTTTGTTTTGCCGCTGGTCCTCCACGTCCGTCTGCTGCCATTCTGAACCATCTGCGGAGAACACTTCCTGTTAAAACAAGTACCCTGCACACATTCTGACACTCAGGCTTAAGTGTAGTTCCTTTAGCAGCTTCTACAACAGCGACACGCAACACAACTTCGGGGGACGATGAAGCGAAAGGAAACAAGAAATTGGTGATTTAGCAAAGTCAGAAGTCCTGAAGTCCACTCAGATCGGGTTGAAAGGACTGAACACGTCATTTACATCTGATGAGCATGTAAACCTAATCAGGTTGTTGGCACAATATCCTCATCATTGTTTCATTTCAAAATCCTAGAAAATCTCTTAACCACTGTTTGCCCCGTTCAGCTTTAACCATCATCACCGCCTGAGCGGACTTGTAAATGGGAGTGTATGGGAACTACCTGTAGCGAGCATAACGTGGCAGAGCTGTCATTTCTGGTTAGTGCGTTTACTCACCAGAGAAGCCGGAGTCTTTCTCTGAACTGCAGCGCGAGCCACGTCCGCTGGCATCACCTGCGTCCTTACTGCTGCGCATTGCCAGCAGAGTCGTGCTGTTGCTCTTATCTTTAGCATTCTTGCTGGACGCAGCGCTCTGCTGCGTGCGCTCGTTCAAGCAAGGCTGTTCCTTTGGCATACTGGACCCTAGTGAGAGAGTACGTGCCATATTAGTCTCTAAATGCTACATTTCGACGACGAAATAAGGTTTTGCTCTCACAAGATCTCCGTTAGCCCTAAGGGTTGGCTGCCTGGGATGTCGCCCACTGCATGCTCAAAGGGCTCGCCCAATCAGTTGTTCAGCCCACAAAGATTTCCACACCCTTTGGAGGCCACAGTTTTTGCCCTTGGAGGCTGAAATTTGGCATGGAGGTCCAGTGTGCACGTGTGTGTGTGTGTGTGTGTGTGTGTGTGTGTGTGTGTGTGTGTGTGTGTGTGTGTGTGTGTAGGTGTGATTCTGTCTTCATGCCAAGCAACTAAAACAGGCAATGGTTGTGGGAGTGGCCACAATGGAGGTTTCATTGACTAGTTTGATCGGACCGCTGACTCAAAGCATGAATGTACATGTTCACGTTTCAAAGTTTCAAAATATAAATACGTCTTTAAATTATCCGACCCCTTTCATACATATAATTAAGGCATGTTAAGTGATGCATTGTTCAAATGTTATCTAACTATACATACATGCACACACACACACAAATATATATATATATATATATATATATATATATATACATATTGAAAGAAACCAGCAGATGTGTTGATTGTGCCATTATTTGACATCACTCTTTGTATTGGCAGCAGTTTTTAAAGAAATTCAAAAAGAAAAAAAAAACGTTTTGCTTGCAATGCTACATGGTTTCTCAATTCTTCTTTTTCCTGAATCCATTTGGGCAGAGGATTGCACAACAGCTTTAGCCTGTTTAGTAGCGTTTCCAACGTTTTCGTCCACGTGAATCTACAGTGTTACATGCTGACAGGAGTGTGCTTGCCTCTGGGGTCGTAACCGAGGCAACTTCCGCATAGGACATCATGTGGATTGCTTCTATAAATAACTAGTAGAAAACCTAAAAGAAATATTCAGCGACGTATGTTTTAAGTTTTGGAGCCTTCATGGCAGTGCTGGCTCTCCAGCAGAAGCACTATAGGTACAGTATATGGTGTATTGAGTGTGTGTCCCCAGACGATGTGCAGATATTTGAGAAGATATGAAGAGCCATAAACCTCCACTGATACGTTTTGCAATGGCTGATGAGAAAAAGTCAGTTGACACTTTCCCCACTGTGTAGACCATGTATTTACAGCAAATCCTGCATATGCTGTTGTTATTGAATCTACTGTCTTCCTGTCATTTATTCCTTTCCCTCTTCTCACGGCGCAGTCATAGACACAGTAACCAAGCTGTTCACTGACATCGCAATCAATTTAAGTACATGTTTACATGTTTTAAATAGCAGTATTAAATAGTATCATGGCCACATATGGTGTACCCTATCAGATTACAACTCCTGTGCCGAGGTGTACTGCCTCTAATGTAAATAAAACTAATGACTGTGGTCCGTCCACACGTACAGGCACATCTAAGTGTTTTACTACTTAAATGGTTTCCTATGGCTTCAGTGTGGCCACAGTTACCATTACTGCATCTCATGGTCAAAGTACAAACACACACACACACACACACACACACACACACACACACAAAGGACAGAACTCTAAGTAC
The DNA here is from genome assembly GCA_029224185.1 of Karalla daura. Taxonomy (NCBI): domain Eukaryota; kingdom Metazoa; phylum Chordata; class Actinopteri; order Chaetodontiformes; family Leiognathidae; genus Karalla; species Karalla daura. Next base: position 7,199,288 of record CM055198.1, read on the forward strand.
CTCAACATAGCTACAAATCCCACACTAAGGCCTTTGTAGAGGCTTCTATGACTTCCATTTTCAGTTGTAGAAGTTTTCAGATAAACACCATATCAAACGACTTCTTTTTTGTAGGGTGGGGGGGTATAAGCGAGCCCAACCTGTGTGTGTCTAGTATTCTCAGAGGCAGTGGTTCCGTGAAGGCAACACATCGCCAGCTGAGACAGCACCACCCCTCCCCTCCTCCCCCATATTATGTAACACTCAACTTTGAGTCCACACACACATACACACTTCCTCTCTCACACTGGCGCGCGCGCGCGCGCACGCACACACACATACACACACACTCATACACGCGCGCGGACACACGAAAAACACAGACGTAATAATCATAGTGGAAAACGACGTCCATGACAGTAATACGAAGCATAATAAAGTTCTTACAGACTGCTTGGACAGGACGATTTAACCGGATCATGTCTGTCAGAGATAGATGTATTTATTCTATCTACGATGGGAGAAAAAAAAACTTACCTTCAAATGTAATACAGACAATTATTTCCAAGCTCGGTCGCTCTCCATGTTATTATGCTCCATCCAAGGCCTCTGTGGAACAGAAGAGCCATGTTTCACATGGTATTAGTTGAAGTTAGAGGAGCAGCGATTCATTTTCCCCTGTCAAATCCACCGTGTGATAAAAGGCTACGGAGAAAACGGATTGAGATTTAACGACGTCCGGCAAGTTAATCACCTCTATCAACGATATATCCGGTAATACTCAAAAAATAAAATATGTGTCGAAGCATAAAAGAAAATTCCATAAAGACATAAGATGGTAAAGTATTATTCAATAATTATTGATTATTATGTTAGGCTTACATTTTTCGTTCTATGTTTAACTTGGGGCCTATTGGTGATAAATGGAAATTCCATGCCCTTATTTTGAAATCCCGGCGGATTATTTTCACAAACTTGACGCCCCCCGTTTGATACAGCGGCGAGGGGTTTAAAAAAAGTTTTAAAAAGATATAATCGAAATTTGAAGGCTCTTTTATTTCATTCAGTGTTGCAGGAGTGAGTCAGACTCATACCAGCCTGACAGTGACCCAATTTATCGTGAGCTAGGACATTATGTGCGTTACCTTATCTGAACCCACTACTGCCTGTTGGATCCACCGACCTACCAGACACAATGGAACGATCCCTGTCCGCGAACTCAACTCTCATTGGTGCAAAATACGACCCCGAGAACCAATTAGAAATTGGGACACTAGCAGTGATCCATCGATAGTGGATAGGGCAGTAAAAACAAAGAGGCTTGCTACGAGATTTCACATTAAGTTTAAGTTCCCCCTAAGCTCTCCGTTGAGGTTATTTCAGGATCAGGTTCGATTTCACAATTTCAGATGCTTATCAGTCTTTTTTGACACGCATTTTACAACTTACTAACTTGGGTCATCCATCCACCCTGTCTCCTGTACCAATCGCCAAAGCAAATTCCTTGTACCTTTATAACTAAGTCATACAACGACCAGACAGCCATATATGTTCTTGGAACATGCATATTATCATGCATTGTGGAAAACAATCTGTGCAATATATATGATTTTACTTTATTTGTATGTTTTATATAGTCTGTCCCTACACATGTTGACTTGTGCTATCATGTAAACTCATGTAAACTCAACACAGTAAGGCCCAAGGTCCAAATTGGACTCAAGGTGGCAACTTTGCCACCACTTTGCTGTAAAACGAAAGTACTCACGGATTGACCATGTGGTCCATGCAGTATGTGTTATGTGATATATTGCATTACTCAAAGTGACATCTGAATGTGATTTCTAAAGCCGTTTCTCCCAAACCCCTTTTCTCTGGGACCACTGTCCTGAAGGAGTCCTACATGTTTTTGGAGATGACTGCCTCATCATCAGGCCTTTGCAGAGCTCGATGATTTGCCAGTCATTTCAATCTAGTGACAGTGCACCTGAGGAACAAGGTTGAGAAACACTGTTCTAAAGGAACAACATGTATGACGTCTAGTTGCAGAGGCCTGTCAGCTACAAATACCAAATTAAAGTAAAACTTTTTCCAAATAATGAGTTGAAACAAAATGTGACATTTTTATTATAGATTCATCTCAAATGGTTCAATCATCTTTGACTGAACACAAGTGTAAACAATTTAAAAACCAAAAAGTCTCAAAATATGTCCAAGTGACAGGCATGAACAAAGTCATGGAACAAAACAAATCAGTCTACTTTGAAATACGGTGGGGTTAAATGTAAGAAGATGAGGCTCATGATTTGAGCTCAAATCATAGCTGGTCAGAGTATGCACAGCCACTAAAATTACAGTGAAGTGGCTGTGATTTGTTCTCCGCAGCAGCTGTCCATGAAAATGTGCTGTGACTTCAAGCCTACCACAAATGACTGCAACCCTTCTCCACATGGTTGACAGCTGCATGAATAAAATAGGACTTTCACTACATAGAAAATTTGTTCACCATACGCAATACAGCCTATTAGTTTACATTTTACAGGCAAGAAATCCACCCGGTATCAAGTTATGTACCTGCCCTACATTCTCTCTCCAGTCAGCTGTGTCAGCATGCTCGTACATGTGAGCAGGAGTGGCCAACAATGCAGTAGCACAGTCAGAAGGTGGCTCTGCTGTGTTTAGGCTCGCCTTCGCTGGTTTGCAGGAACTACATTACAGAAACCACTATGTGTCGGTTAAATAAAACCAGCTGAAACGAACATTGCAGCAGACACTTTATTTTTACAATAAAAGTTAGACAGTCTTAAAATGACAGACATTAATACAATCCAAATATTTTATAAGTTGGCTGCAAGATAAGAGCATAAAACAAGTGTGCAACTTGGTTAGCTAAATCACATACATGTAAGGTGCAAGCACATCTTTGTCCATAAAGGTTTGACAAAAATCAAACACAGCCTCTTCCTTGCCAATTTCCACAGTAACTTGTCATGATCTACAAACTGTATACCACAAAGCAACTGTCAAGCCCTGGTGATAGTGGTGTAGAATCTACCTTTAAGATTGGTCATAATCATATTCCTGAGAGTTGGAACCTGTCAAATGCCTGTGCCCAGCAGACTGCATTCTTTAGACCCGGGTGTCTACTGACACGCATGGTCTCAGGAGAGGAGAATTTCACAAAAGTAGTGCAAGTCTCTCCGGTGTCAGCATTGGCTGCAGTAGTGGCCAGAATGTGCATGATTCTGAGCAGGGTGGACTCACTGAAAAAACAAAGCATAGAGGTGTTCAATTGGCAGTAAGGATAGAAGAGAGCTCATCAAAATGCACTGAGAGAGTAAGGTTTTGTATCTGTGAAACAAGATCCATAGCAAAACCAGAGCTCAGTGACTACAGGGCAGATGAAGCCAAGGGTGATGGCTTATGAGGAGACAGGCACATTTTAAGGGTCAAGAGATGCACCTTCCAACATGGACACTGGAGGCCAGATACCAGGCATTCTGTCCCTCTTGTGTCAAGGGCTCCTGCAGGACTTTGTGGGCCAAGCAGAGCGCGGCTCCTGCCAGCTGCACAGGCAGAAACAGCACACACTGGGCCTCCAGAAGAGACAGCTCCAGGAGATAACGAGCCATCCATTCCACCTAGAAGGCACGGACAACAGGTCTCACAAACTGATGAGCTTCAGAGACGAAAACTTCATACAGAGTAGATAGTTACCCTATTACTACAGTGAGCAACGGCAACAAGGATTTTAAGGAAATGCACAGGAGGGCAGTAGGATAAATCAAACTTGAGCTCAGAGAGGACTTTTCGCTCCATACGCAGCAGCTTATGTTTGGTGTAGTTGTGGTCCATTAGGTAGCAGAGTCCAGAGACCTGGAAGAACTCAGAGCATTAACATTTTGCCTTCTCAAAAAAAAAAAAATCTACCTCGTTAAAACAATCGCTCAATCAGCAGCAAATGTATTATTTAGAGTCATGTGCAGCAAACACAAGTTTAACAAACTTTGGCCATATATGTCTGGAGGGCTGCGCATACCTCAGGGAGGCAACTCTCTTCCATCTTTGCAGCAATAAGGAGGCAAACACAGGCCAGGAGCTGCAGGTTGGCTGTGGTCACTCTGATCTGACGGAGGCAGCGATTGAGGAGGTGTATGGCTAGGTAGAGGGTCTCAGTTTGAAACTGCAACATTCCCTGGGAAGGGAAAAAGGGAGGGGGGTGGGGTTGCAAGATTGAAAACTGGAAATGATTGATCCGTTTTTAGGAAGGGAAAACTTCTCTATAGAAAGACTTACATGGACCTGAATGACCCACTCCACCAGGATTCCACGAGTGACATCAGTAAAGTCCTCGGATAAGCCAGTGCTTGGAAAACAGTACTTTGTTTGGACTCTCTGCGAAGTGAAAGCGAAGAAAAGAGATACTACATCTTTGCAGTAAGCATTTGAGCCAATTCTCTAGATTGCCCTCCAAGAATCAGCATAGTGTATGCATTTGACAACCCTCCTCCCTTAAAAATGGGACAGAATTAAAATTAACCATGGCTTTGTTGAAGAGCAAAAGCATGCAACAAAGCCACGTCGTTTGCATTTACATTTTAGATGTTGAAATGGTGGCTTAATAGGGAGATCTGAAAAGGAGACAGAAAGTGACTGAAATATAACTGATACAAAGTATACTCCTCACCTTCAAAACCCATTTATGTATGTCCCATTACACCCGAGTGCATGCACTGTTATTAAAATAACAGCGCATGCACTCGTGGTTCTTCTCGAATCAGGCTCAAACACAAGGCCAGATTGTATACATGCTTCATAGCTGCATTTCTCCAGTTGTCTGCCTAGCAACATGATTTTTTTTAAGACGAAGAACAAGGATGAATAACCCGTTCTAGGTCACTTAAGAAGAAAGGCAGCAGAATTAAACGCATGGCGCCACAAGCAACCTTTGGACTCACCATCATATCCACAAACATGTCCCAAGTGTATGTCTGGTCAAATGTGTGGTCCAGTTTCTCTAGTGCCATCTCCACTTCATTGCGCAGCAGGTCTGGCACCATAGCCTGTAGGCCGGGAAGGCCCTGCAGCCTGAGAAGGGGGAAAAGCACAGGCGCCTCTACGCACCCATCTGCTGCGTGGCAGGGAAAGGAGGACACGGAGGAGGAACAACCTGTAAACAACATAGATTTTTGTTTTTAATATGGCTTCATTGTGGATCTCTGATGTGACATTGGACAGCATGTTGCTGGAAAACAGATGCAAGTTACAGTTCAGAAATATTTGAAAATGTGTGGCGATTACACTACCAGCTGAACATGCTGTCATTGTGGCATTGTCAAAGACCATGAGGATGTCTTCGCTGGTTTGATGCAGCAACCTCCGTTCCTGAAAAGATGCGTCACTGTGTTATGCATGGTGTTCAGTTTTACGGGAAGCGCGCCATCGCATCTGAAATTCAGAGAGATTGCCAGCAGTAGCCTTCACATGCCTCCAGCCACTTGTCTTGAAACACTAATACGAAGCGGGAAGCACTAATTTGAGTCCAGTCACACACTGGGTGAACATAGAGAAGAAAGCAGGAAAGGGAGCATACCCAACTGTGGTCTAGCTCCATGGCAAGAGGGGCCATGCTGGGCTGCTTTACTTCAACAGGCTGCCAATGATCTTGAGGCCAACAACCGTTAGCCCAAGTTCTCAACGGGGCACGCCTCTCGTCCGCCTGGAGGGATGACAGAAAATCAAGACTGAGCTGGTCTTTGGACAGTCAAGGTACGCCTGTTCATTTGTTTTCAACCACCGGGCCAAAAATGCATTACCCCTTCCAGTAGTGAAAGCAGCTGGTTGTAGTTAATTCTCTCTGAGAAATGACTTAACTACCTACCTTAAAGTTGATGGGACCTCCATGGGCACATGATTGGAGCAACCCGAGTTGTTTGTTTTTTCAACAGGTGCGTTTGCTTTGATTTACTCGATCAACATCGACCATTTTGAAGTCGAGTTACCAGACTCATTAGGGGGAAACACGTTTCAGGTGCCCGGGCCGGAGCAGGCGTCTGATCGAGGCCACAGAGCAGAGGCTCACCTTCTTGTGTAAGTCCAGCAGGGGCTTGGTGTCGCAGAAACCGGTCCTGGCCATGGTCACAACCGGGGACTCGGTTCCCGTGGGTCCGCCTCTGCAGCTACTGATACACAGCGTCGGAGGGCTCGGGGCGGGCGGCGAAGCCTGTGTCGGTACGGCTCGAACCTGCCTGGAGCCGCCGCGCCGCTCATAAAGCTCCAGGACGCCGCTGATTGGGGGATGGAGTTAATTGAACTTCCGGTCCCGGTCCTTTATTTTTTTCTTTCCCAAAAGCGTGTATTACAAGCAACCGTGCGCTACAGCCAATGCCAAAGCAGCACCGTGGGGGAATATTCTTCAGAGACTTATAGTTTAGTATATACTATACTTGTATAGACTTATAGTAAGTTATCTTGTGCGCACATCATAACTCTTGCGGACACAAGATAATCAGTTTGTTACCTTTTGATGAAGCTCTAAGTAGGATTTCCCCCCCCCCCGTCTTGGGTTGAAATGGGGCTCCACCATCACCTGACAGAAGGTCCTGGGTTCTAACCCTGGTTGAGCTGAGGACCTTTCTGTTTGGAGCTTGCAAGTTCTCCCCATGTGTGTAAAAACGTACGTATTTCGTTCAGTTGGAGACTGATTTGTTCCCTGGTGAGTGTGAGAATGAAAGGTGTGTGTTCTCTGTGATGGACTGGTGACTTTTTCAGGGTGTACAACACTGCAGCACAACAGTCTGTGACTCCATAGTCTCTTTTCACTATGTCCACCAAACAGCACCTAAACGTGTGACTGCCACTCAACATCCAAGGTATGGTAAGATGATTGATGGATGTCCAAGTGGTTTAGGTTTATATGTAACAGCCCAGTGAGAATCACAGATTACAGTGCCTATTATGGGGACATTATTTTCAGTGTTTATACTGAAAGCATTTGGCTGCTTCCAAAAACTGAACGCAGGATATATCAAAATGTTAATTTCCCTTCATAACTTAAAATGTTATGCCCCCACACGACTGCTGTAATATAGTTTCAAAGCCATCCATTCATTGACTTACCTGCTTAGTAGTGGGGGTCTTCTAGCACCGATCTCCAGCACACATAGGGCAAAGGCTGAGAATATGCGTAATTTATAGCCGACACACACACATATTTTTGGATATGCAAAAAACCCCCATACAGACACATTGAAAACATATAAACTCAATTGGAGCAATCAGAAGTTGATCTGACTGGGCCTCAATGGCCGTGATGCCCTTACTACTACAATACCATGAGCTTTCATATGCATTGTTGCTGTTGATATTAACTCTACAAAAGGCATAATGAACATACTTTAACAATACCATTTAAAAAAAAAGACACAGACAGCTTTATTCGGTAAAAACGTTTACTGGCACATTATAGTTGCAAATGTTATAAGCTACCATATTGTAGCAGGTATCACCCGTTACATTGTAAAGTCTTGCAAAAGGGGGGGCTGAAAGTGTCGACCAGGACAGCTGCCTCCCCCTTTAAGATTGCTTTTTTTTCTCTTTGCCCTCTGAGCCTCAACTAACAGCAACAAGCGAAAACAAATCTTGTTACACCAGCGTCAGGTGTGACATTCGTGACTGTTGATCACATTCAAATATACAGAGAAGCAAGGTAACCATAGTAAAGCTGCAAATCAAATACTACAAAGCTGCAGGCCTCCCCTTCTACTAAATGATGCATTCACCATCAAGCCTTTTTTTTTGTTTGTTTTTGTCTTTTTTCTTTTATTTTTGGTATTTACACAATAGTGAGGAGGCACTTGTTGTGCCCGTGTATGCCTACAGGAGAGGTCAGGGGGTATTAACTTGCATGTTTAGCTGTGAAGCATTGCTTAAAGCGTGGCCAGCAGCGAGGTTCAGAGTATGGCTTCACAACCAATATTTAAAAAATTCAGCAGCACCCCCTTATGGCCATGATAGCAATGAAGGCAAATCCACAGTGGAGTCCATCAGTGCAGTGGTTCTGATATCTCATCCCGCTGCCTCGGGAAGCAGGACACTAGGCTAGAGTATGGTGGCTGTGCCTGAGCCAGTGAGAAGAGGTGCTGGAGTTGTGAACTGTAAATCAAAGCCATTTGATCCCATCATCATCCGCAGGAACTGGGGCCCAGCGACGAGTCCAAGACCCGCCGCCTCTCTGTGTCCTCATCACCGACTTCACTCAAACGTCTCACCTCTGTCGCTCTGCCACTCACACAAACTTAAATTAAATGTAAAAAAAAATGTCAAAATCAATGCGTGACATGGAAGGACAATGCTCATAGGGGGTTACGCGAAACATGGCGCGTGCTCAACACGAAACGGAAAAAAATAAAAACATTTAACAGACAGCTTTATTATTCTCAGGTGCTCTGCAAAAAATTTGGCAATTTTGTTTTGGCAATTTTTAATGCTAATCTCTCCCACAACGCTTCATAGTTTAATCACACTCAGTTTTCTTCGTGGTAAAACTGTGATCTGGGAATTTAGTTCACCTTTAGGTACGTAAAAATGCAAACCGGAGAACGAGAACCCAGAAGAAATTAAATTACCGCTCATAAGAATAGCATCTAAACATCCAGTCCCACGATGGAAAGCCCTTGAAATGAGAAACTTAAAAAAGAAAGCCATTTAAAAACTTTTAATATATATATATTTTATATAACGTATACTTAAACAAGACAATGCGTCTTCAAAATTTCGAGAAATAAATGGACAACAAACAAAGAGAAAAAAAAAAAAAAAAACGAAAAAAAACAAACGAAAAAAAACAAACAATGACGGGACAACAGAAAGGGGTTTTCGATGTTCCTTTAGTGAAGCTCAAAGAGCAACCAGCGTCTCTTCCAGCAGTACGGAATAGCACGCGCCTGCGTCGATGCGCGCTCCAGAGCCTCTCTCTCCCCCGGCCGCGCGGCGGCGGAGCTCAGAGCGCGCGGGTCCGCGGGTTCGCCTCGCCGCCGCGTCGGCCCGCGTCTGGGCTAGCTTGCCTGGCCGCTGCCCCGCCCGCGGCCGACCGGCCCGAGGAGGGGCGGGACGACGAACCTGCGGGCTCCGCTCTGGACGCGCGCGGCCGCGGAGGTCGAAGCGGCTCCGACGCGGCGTGGCGGGGAGCGCCAGAGCCCGGGGGGGGGGGGGGGGGGGGGGGGGGGGGCTCCGGACGCCGAGCGCGGAATCATTTGAAGTGCTGCGCGTCACTCAACCTTTTGGCCACGTTGTGACGACTTCACGATCGAACAGGTTTTTTTTTCCCGCCTTTTTTTCCAACTGTTTTTTTTTGTTTGTTTTTTTTTAAATACGGGGACACTCACAGGCTTACTTGGAGCGGGGGGAGAGTTTTGAAAAGGAGAAAGGAAAAAGGGAGAGGGAAAAAACAAAACAAAAAGAAAGTCGAAGGATGGGTGCCTAACGTCTCTTCAGCTAGAAAGTGAGGATCAATGGACTGGGGACGGCGTATCGCTGCTACACTTGTCTCTGGAGACTGGCTGGGGGGGGGGGGCACCTCTTTTCTCCTCCTCTTCAGTCACGCTACGGTCCGTGCTTGCTCGCGCGTCTCCAGCCAGCGGATAGGCGGTGGACGAGTCAGTCTAGAGGGGCCCCGGCCCGCCGCCTTCGTGACTTCAGGTGGACGCGGCGGCGCGTACGAGGGAACGGCTCGCCACGCCAGGGGCCCTGGCTCGACCCGCCCCCCGTCCCACGCCGAGCTGGTCACAGCTTCGATCGGAAATGACGCGCGCTTGTTCCCTTTTTAAAAGAAAAGACAAAAAGAAAAGAAAAGAAAAAAAAAGGCCATCGAGTGCGCCGTGTAGTGTCCTCTCTAGTCCCGGCGTGCTCCGGCAACGTTTCAGAGGTTTTAAAAACGTGCGGGGGGGAAGACAAAAACAACAAAAAAACTGACACGAATGGATGGTCGAGAATCAAAACGGTTGTTCATACATTCTCCTGCACGCGCGCACACACACGCGCGCGCACACACACACGCACGCACGCACACACTCACGCACCCGGTCGCCCATTCGCTTCCACACAAGTGCAGTGCAAACACAGAAATGGCAACCCTGACGTCCCCCCCGCCCCCGCCCCCCGCCCCCCAGACTGTAGGAAAGGTCCCACGCTTGATTTGTAACAGCAAGTTCCAGAAAGAGCACTTGTTAAAAAAAACCAAAAGAAAAAGATAAAAACCAAAACCAAAAAAAAAGAAAGAAAAATGCAGAAATATGGCTTTACATTTAAAACCGTAACAATTGATGAAATAAAAATTTGTCTTTTTTTTTTCTCTCCCACCCCCCAAATCTTTCCCGTTACCCAATTTTGATTATACCCTTTTTTTTTTTTTGAAATTCTACATTTGTGAGTCCGAAGTCTATGCATGGGTTGTTGTGTGTGTGTGTGTGTGTGTGTGTGTGTATGTGTGCGTGTGCGTGAGTATAGGTATAGCTGGTAAAGAGGTGGTACTTGCTGGCATAACCTGGTTTTCAAAGTGTCAAGGCTTTGTTGTGGTACCCAGTATAGTGCAGCAGAGGTCCTGCGGGGAGGCCTAAAGCCCGACCCCGAGAGGACGCGAGAGACAAAGCTGCCAGTCTGTCCACACAAACCCGCTGAGGTCAGTCATTCGCCGCCTGTGTGTTCATTTCAAACTCCATGATCCCTGTCATGTCATGATTTGCCAGTGTGTGTCTGCGCGCGCGTGTGTGTGTGTGTGCGTGTGTGCGTTAAAGGCCGAATGAAAATGTGTCTTGTGCCAGTTTTTCTTTGTGTCGTCCAGATTCCCCAGCAGTGCAAGTGTGTGTGTGTGTGTGTGTGTGTGGGATTGTGATCATGTGTAAGCCTGCCTGCTCGGGTCTGAGGGATCATTCCCGTATGCTGGCAGAGTAGGAGAACTGAGGGAAGTGCGTACGTTGATCTGAATCCTCTGCATCTAAACTGTCATCTGGAATATGGAAAGGGGATAAAGAGAGAGAGAGAGAGAGAGAGAGAGAGAGAGAGAGAGAAAATGAACTAAATGTTCTTGGCTTCAACTTTACAAACGGCAGACTGAGAGAGCAAATGGCAGATGACCCGTCTACTCACACTTGTCTGGGGGCGTTATAGTTATAGTTTGTGCTGTGAACTCGTCGTCGAAGTAACGCGTGTCCGTTTCCGATGTGACTTGGGGCTTGAAGGGAGGGACGAGCTGAGGGAAGAGGCGCAGCGTCAGTCCCGCTAAAGATCGCGTCTTCTTTATCGGACACGTGATCGGTTCGGCCGTTTCGGGCCCCCGCCCACTCACCTTCTTTTCGAGGACATCCTGCCAGTTGATGGAGGTGAAGAACTTGTGGCTCATCACGTCTTTGGCATCGTCCGGTCCACCGCCGAGCCTGGGTACAAAAACAACAACATCATCATCATCATCATCATCATTGCCCACTTACGTCGCGCTCTTCCAATTTGTGAATAAAATGTAGCCTTCATTTCCTGGAGGCGGAGGAGTGCGCGGGCTGCTGGGCCTGTGGCCGGCGCTCAGCGGGCTAATATTAGCGGCCGTTTGCCTGTTCCCAGAAACACGGGGGCCCGAGCAAAACAACAATCAATTACGCTCTCGTCCGCGGCCATTACCCTGTCCCAAAACCAATCGAGAGGGAACGAGGTCTTAATAATGCGGTTACTCATTTTATAGCCGAGCGCGTGCCCCCCAGCACTGTGCGCAGGTGAAAGGGAAAGTGCTTGTCTTGAACGTTTGCTTCTTCTTCACTCGATGTGCGATTCGGAAGAGCTCGGTCACACCCCCCCCCCCCCCCCCCTCTCTCTCTCTCTCTCTCACCTCTGCTTGGGGTCCTTCTTGAGCAGGCCGGCCAGCAGGGACTTGGCCTCGGGGGCCAGGTTCTTGGGGAAGCGGATCTCCTCCATGAGGATCAGCTCAAAGAGGCGCTCGTGGTCCTGGTTGTAGAAGGGCAGCCGGCCGCACATCATCTCATACATGACCACGCCCAGTCCCCACCAGTCCACCGCCCGCCCGTAGTCGTTGTCCTCCAGCACCTGCCAGAGTAGAACCGAAAAACAGAGGAAACGAACAAAAAAAGAGATGCGCATTATTCAATGTAGCACCATCTAACCGTGGCTTCACGTTACAGAACTAGAATGCAGATAACACAACTGGGTTTCCTCTAATATTTTCAGATTTGACACGAGTGGATTTACCTCGGGTGCCAAGTACTCTGGGGTTCCACAGAAGGTTTTCATGGTGGCTCCGTCTGTGATCCCCTCTTTGCACAGCCCAAAATCCGTTATCTTTATGTGGCCGTCCTTGTCTAGCATCAGGTTCTCCAGCTGTGCGGGCGAGAACTCAGCTCTGGGCCTCGTCTTCAAATGGACGTTGACATTCATGGCGAGCGAGGCCTTACCTTTAGATCCCTGTAAACTACATTGCGCGAGTGTAGGTACTCCAGTGCTGATACTATTTCTGCACCATAGAATCGGGCCCTCTCTTCTGTGAACACTCGGTCCCGCGATAAATGAAAGAAGAGCTGCAGAGGAACAAAGAGAATCAGAAAATTAAATTAAATACATGATATACAATTAAATATACAATGATCAAAAGGCTGTCAGTCCGCGACGTGATCCGATTCAGACGTGTCCAGAAAGCCCGGCGGGCCGACTGGACTGAGGACCGCACAGTGTTTTCACATCTTTCGACGGTTCATTTGATGGGAACAAGGGGGGACAAATTGGCGCATTGTTGCATTTTAGTTCTGGTCCGGTTCACGTTCACACTCGGCTTTGCGCGGATGCACCAAAGGGGGCACGCAGCCACAGCGAGACCCGGCCAGGTGGGCTGTAAACATCGACTCGAGCCGCAGACCGCGACTGCAAGCGTTACACGCGCAGACGTATGGCAGCGAGGCATGAAAACGACCAAACAGGGGGGCTAACGATTTCCCTCAAACACAAAGCGACCCGGCCTGGCTGAGAAAGGAGGCCGAACGTGTCGGCAAGCCGCGGCCGCCTCCCCCGCGACAGCGGCGCGTTATAAACAGCCCGACGAGAAAGGGGAATACCTACCTCTCCACCATTCGCATACTCCATCACAAAACATAGCCGGTCGTGCGTTTGAAATGCATACTTTAGTGTCTGCGGAGGAAGGGGAACAAGGGTTAGCGAGCGTGAAGAGCGCGAAGCGTCGCGGAGCGAGCCCCCGGCGCCGCCGACCCACCCACCGTTAGGAAGGGGTGCCGGGTGTTTTGGAGGACCCTGCTTTCCGTCACCGTGTGCGCCACCTCGTCCTGAAAGGAGCACACAGACGGGCATGGGGTGAGCGACGGGGGCTGCCGGTACCGTTTCAAAGGACCGTGACAGCGCGGGTGGGGCACCAACTTTAGCAATGATGACTTCCTTGCGCAGGATTTTCATGGCGTAGTACATGCCCGTGGCCTTCTCCTTCACCAGGATCACTTTCCCAAAGGTGCCTTTGCCCAGCAGCTTCAGGTAGTCGAAGTCGCTCATGGTCTGCGGGGAGAGAGAAGAGTCACGTCAGCTCAAAGACAAGCCATGACGGCGAGCCAGGGTGAGGAGGCATACAGCCGATGCCTGAGAGGAACGGGACGCTCCGAGAGACAGACGAGGGGCAAAGTTAAGAAAGCAGCCGGCGCCGGGGGTTGTGCTACACGTCACCATTCGTAGAAGGAATCATTAACCTCTAAATGCTGCATGTGCGCTGGATATGAGAGCCAGCAGATGGGAAACCAGGTCGGCGAACCGGTGAAAATCGAAATAACCGGGAGCAAATCGGCACCAGACATGCACCAGAATTCACCCCCCGCTCATTTGAAGGTCACTTCAAACCAAAAAGCTTTGAGAAAGAGGCTTAGAGTCTGAACAACTTGCTCAATAAAGATGAGCTTAGGCTGGACGGACACAGCCAGCCCCCCCCCCCCGGCTGCCAGGCGCTGCTTGTGCAAATACTGACCACTTTGGTGCGGGATTTGGACATGGCAATCTCCATCTCCTCCGCCCCGCTGCTGTCGCTGGGCGAGCCAAATTTGATCTCCATGGGCTCCTCGTCCTGCTGCTGACTCTTCAGGCTATTCGCCACGGCCTGGATCGATCGCATCCACTCCTTCCTAACCAACGAGAAAGCACACGCCGCCCCTCATCAACTCTGGTCTGAGTCACGCCGGTGCGCCTCTCAGAATCTGTTCCGGGAGGAGGAGGAAAAAAACTAAATCTCTCCCTCTCTCTCTCCGGGGGATATTAAATGTGGCCGACCAAAACGTGTTTTGTGGAGTCTTTGTGCTCAGACCAGATGCACTAGATGCAAATAAATGTCAAAAGGAGAGACGGTAGCGCAGCGAGCTGAATTGAGAAGGTAGAGGATAATCTGGGGGGCTTCTGGGATTTGGTACTTGGCAGAGCTGGTATAAACAAAACTCCATGACGATTGCTTGGGTTCGGGGTGAATAAATCGGGTTTAATCTGGCACCGAGTTCTATTTGGAGCACGACGGTCCCCCGCGCTAAGCATCGCTGCTGCGCTGTGGGGAAACCGTGGTCCTTTAAGGACTCCCGTGATCGAGTTTGTGGAAACGTCGCCCCTCGTTTATTTCTGAGCCCGTCTCCTTCAAAGCAAGAGTCGCCAACACGCGAAGCGTCCGTTCACCGCACACAGAGCCGATGAAACCATTCACGCGCCCGGCGATGCCGCTCCCGCCACATATACTCTAACCTACTGAAACAGTGGATAGCAGAGGCAAGTGTTTCACCTATCGCGTGATACTTTTATTTTGGTGAAACACGTTGCTCGCTAGAGGTAGGCTCCAGCAGATCCTGCGACGCCTTTTGGTACCAAGTGACAACTTTTGTACGGGATGTAGTGAAAATGGAGATTGAATGACGGACAAAACCCATCATCATCATCATTATCAGGCGACGTATAGCTTTACTACGCTGAATCCCCCCCCCCACAAAGTGATCTGTATCCGCCTCCCGACCATGCTTGTTTGCTCGGAGTGATTCGGTGAGAGCGCACGACATTTCGGAGGCCTCGTGTTCCAAAGCAAGACCCCCCCCCCCCCCCCCCCCCCCGGGATCGGCGTCCCACCTCTCCTCGGTGCTGTCGACGTGGAAGGTGCGCTCGATGACGGAGGTCCACTGCAGGCAGCGGATGACAAACGTGTTGGGCCTGGGCCGCTCCGTCTTCATCAGCTGGCACTCTGCAAGGCCGACACACACACACACACGCGCACGGGTCAGCGGACGCCGACACCCCCCGCCCCCCCCCCCCCTCCCTCCCAAGGGCCCGGCGGTGGCGGGAGCCCACCTGCCACGGAGAAGTTGTTGAGCGGCGGCAGGCTGTGGTCGCTGGACACCTCGGGCTTCTCCTTGTAGCCGATGAAGGAGCCGTCGCTCTTCAGGATGAAGTAGCGGGGGCGCCATGTCTTGATGTATTCACCTGGTGAGGGGGAAGACGGGGGCGGGCGGGGGGGCCGCCACACCACGGGCAATTAATGTTTGACCGCTCGCTGACGGATTTCTCCCTCCGTGGTTAAATGTGCCACCAAGGCGAGCACAGGCCGGGAGTAATTCATTTATACGCACATGCAACAGCGCACACACGCAATGTAAGTGTCAACTACACACTGTAGTACAACAGCATGCAACGTCTGCAGCTACATCTTGAGCCACAGACTACTTATTTATTCAGAGGGTGGTCCGGATTTTGGGGGTTCTCCTCGAACAGTCCAAAACATGCACGTTCGGGTCAACCGGGGACTCTAAATTGCCCCTGGGCAATGCCAGGGGGGCCCGTGTTAATAGCAACTTGGATGAGGGACGGCGGATGAAAGAGGAAGAGGAGCCCTCACCTCTCTTGTGGAGCCATCCCTCTCTCACAACAGTGACTTCATTCATGCTGGGGCAGAAGACTCTGGGTTGGAAGCGGGCTGCAGACAAGCTGGTGGAGATCGCGCAAACTGTTCCTGTGGGTCAAGGGCCCGACCGCGGCTCAGATAGACAAAAAAAAAACAACAAAAAAAAACAAAAAAAATGATGCGACGCAAAAACCTAGAAGGAGAGAACAGAGGGGGATTGTAATGTTTAATGCAGGTCACACAGTTTGGTTCAGCACACATTGCGGCCCTGTGCAGATTTACATGCAATTGCAATCCAGGCTATCAACAGTCGGTCACATGATAGGGGCCATAAACCAGTTGTACAGGAAACAAACATTACAAAAATAACAGAATATCAAGCAAAGACTTGACATTGCTCTCTTCAGTCATGGAGGACCTCAGCTCACTTGCAAATGTGAGAAAAACAACAGCAGCGTGACCTCTGACCACTCGCAGTTCGGTTCCTCAATCACAACGTTGCCTTTTCTGTCTCCTTTCAGGCCACACTCGTCTTTCTGGAACCCCAAAACAAAACAAGAAACACGCGAAAAGAAAGGCTCCGAAGGAAGTAACAACCAGTGCCGAGCGGGTGGACGCGGGAGGGCAGAGCAAGAAGTGAAACCCGGGTTCTCAAAACAAAAGCGACTCTCTGAGCACCGCGCTTGATGCCTATCTGGGTGTTTGTCACCACAGCAGTGCGCCCGAGCGAAGTCCTCACCTGCTGAAGCGCCGCCGTTTCCTTGAAACACAACTCCACAACAAAGAAAACTGCTGAAATCTGCATGTCTGCTCGCCGCCTCTAATCTGGCCATCTCCGACAACCAAAATGCTATGACAAGCGTGGCTCGATATTAGAACTTCGGGTGTCTCAGTGACGTGGCCCCCCGTCTCCGCACGCTCATTGAACAATATCGTGGTGGGAATCGTCAGACTGCCTTGTGGATCCCTGGCGGGGAAACTGCGATTGTTGAATTTGCCTCTGCGGGGTTCAACAGAAGAGGAGCGACAAAGCATGAATTAAAAGTGTAAATATGGAGGTCAACGAGTCTGTACCGCACAGTTCAGATGTGAATGACATATTTAAATACAAAAACAAGTGCAAACATGCTTGACATATGTACAAACACGGCAACTCTTATAAACGGCAAGTTGATACATTACATACGTCGACGTGCTGGAAAGCAGCTACAAAGCCCAGTACTGTCAAAATTAACAGCCTCTCGGAGCTCTCGCTGAATGTTTGTGGAGAGGCCTTGGTGATCCAGGGTCAGCCCTAAATCAACAGCTTACGTTAGATAATAGGTTTACCGGAATTTCACGGCATTTCGGTGAAAGTGATGGGGCCGTGGACATTACCGTGCGCCGCAGCACAAAGGCTGATTTAAACTGCTTTGTTTACAGCGGCGCACGGAGATAAACGCTTCCCACGATATCTGTCTTTATTTTATGACCGTGAGAGGCGCGCGCCGTGTTGTTTTGACAGCTACTGATTGGGATAACCAGAGTACGAGCGACTGTGTTTTTTCTTTTTACGAGATCGTAAACGTGAGCAGCCTCAACCTGACTGGATTTTGTCCCCTCGGACGGTCCCCGCAGACGGGACAACAACGCGAATTGGTCACGCGTTGAGGTGATAAAGATAATCTAAAGGTGCATCAATAACAACGAGGAACGCACGTAAACACGCGCGCACACATGTATATGAACACATAACTGAGGGCGATCTGGGCTTACAACGCGTTTAGGACAAACTATGGCCACGACCGCAAACGTAAACATCATCCCCGGTGTAGTAACGTTACCTAGCTCATCGTTAGCTTCTCCACCGTGCTGAGGCTTCACGGTGAAAGGGAGAACAAAACAAGCCGCTACGACACCTCGGCTCCAGCTGGAGTGCACTGCGCCTCGTCTGCCCTCAGACAACGGCGAGGACGGCGGCCATAAAAGCCCGAACAAGGCGGCTCTGAGCAGCAGGACGGGCAGCTCGTCCGGGGGAGGGGGGGGGGCTAGCGGCTAGTTAGCACGCGAGCTAGCTCTCCTCTACACCGACACTAACGGCTCTCTTACCTCGACCCGAGCGACAAAATAGTCCCAGCTGTCGGTTCTTGCTTTAAGGAGGAGGAGGAGGAGGAGGGGGGGCAGTGGAAATGCTCGGAAGTGCGCAGCACGGAGCTCCCACGGGTTATCGCTTGAGGCTTGTGTGTACTGAACTCTGTCAATGATCACACAGCCTGGTGGACAGCTCTCCGGGCTTGTTTTCTTCCCTCACAACAACAGCGGAGGAGGCAGCGGCGTGGTGGAGGTGGAGGTGGCGGCGGCGGCGGTGCTCCGTCTGCTGCAGTGCTCCACTGAAGCGTATGAGAGGAGGAGGAGGAGGCGGCGGCGGAGGAGGAGGAGGAGGAGGAGGAGGAGGAGGAGGAGGAGGAGGGGGGGGGGGCGGAGGAATAAAGTCCACCCGGCTCTAACTTGATGGGACACAAAGACGAATGTTTGACCGGGTTGAAATCCGCCTCTCCGCTGTCCCGTTTCTCTCTCTCTCTCGCTCGCTCTCCCTCTCGACGCGGTTTAGTCGCCTCCTCAGCGTGGAAGCCCTCCGTCCCGGCCAGACAGCGCAGCAGCCCCGCAGACGCACGCAAAAAAGGGGAAGTGACGTACGGAGCCGAGAGAGGGTCCACTGCACCTGAACGGTCGGCGCGCGAGAGTACAGCCAGTCCCGCAGCCGTTGCCTTGACCCCGGCCCCGCACCGTGCTCGGCGGCCGTCCCGACGCTCTCGCAGATGGAGGCTGCGGGAGGAGTCAGACGTCTACGGTCCGGGGCTCGGCTTCAATTCGCCTCGAACTCCACGGGCCGGAGCAGCCTCTGATTGGTTGGAGCGATGTGAAGTGGAAAATCCTTCACTACCGTGCGCTACTACGGCTGTAAACATCATCACGTCCTCATTCATAACTTGGGCAAAATGTATTAGATGAATCATTGCCCCCCCCCCCCCATCCCCCCCCCCCCACACACACACACACACCAGTGAATGGACAATAACTGTAGGAAAAAAAACCTCCACAATTTATGTTCCAGGTTTTTTTTTTTTGCGGTACACTGTGGCGATCCCAAGTGGTGAGACCTAAATGACAAGGTCAACGCGTGAACAGTCACAATTAATGGAGAAGTTACTGTGGTGGTGTAAAAGAGGCCGACTGTAAAAGGGCAACAGAGGGCCTGCACCAGAATGATTTTTTCATTACGTAACGATAGATTAGTGATTACTGACCAGACAGAACGGTCGTTAGAATTAAATCAGGTCGGGACGTAAGAAAACGTAAAGTCATTTGATCATGTATGTGAAGTAGTGAAAAGATATCAAATGTTACATACATTCAACCAGTCCAGGTCACCGTTAAGGATCACAGAGGGCGCGGCGGTGTCGAAAGTATAAAAACGTGTTTTTATTGAGAGGTCAAAAGGTGAACTGGGTGGAAGGAGGGTGAAGGACGGGACGGGCGCCGGTGTGAGACGCTCCGTCAGGGCCCTTTGCTCTGCTGCCTCTGCTGCTTGCGCTGCAGGTAGCGGGCGCGGGCGTCGCTGACGGCGCTCTCGTCGTTCCTCCTCTCCAGCTTCTTCGCGATGTCCTCGGCGGACACCTCTGAAAGCAGAGAACGGCAACGCATTAGGAAAAAGTGAGTGTAAAACCCAAACCTTAAGGCGTACAGTATGGTTGACACTTGGTGAAACATGATGAAAACCTGGTTGTCTTTTGGCTGCTTCCCTGCTCTCCCACCGCTCCATCTCCTCATCCGTCACTTCTTCCCTTGCCACGCTGCTCAGCTCGTGCACGTTCACCTCGTGCAGTTTGGGCAACAAGTCCCTCACCCACTCGTAGCGAATGGGACAGGCTGTCCTGATGTAGGTCCGCGAGGTCACCAGGACGTCGTGGAAGATGACCCAGTTCAGCTCATCCTCCTGGTCAAACAGCTTGGAGCGGCAAGGGGAGTCCGATCAGGAGTCAGCGCGACAGTTTGGGCGTTTCCGCCGTTTGTGAAAACACTCTGCCGTCATGGATCTTTTTAAACGAACTGAAAAGGCATATCTACCGATGATGACGGGTGAATATGGACCATCGATCCATTGCCGTCCATTGTGCAGAACACTTTGCCAATAGACCTGGATTGGATGAAAAATACCAAAACACTTTTCCACAGCCGATAAAAGTTTAAGTAGTCTCGGGGATCCTCTGTGAATCTTTATGAATAGTTGAATTTGAGCAATCTGAAATTTTGGCGGTACCTCCTGGCGACATTGGTGAAGTAGCCTGTGCACAGACACCGTCTGAGGAGCTCGTTCTTGTGGCCGTCAAAGGTTTCGACGGGGAAATCTCTCTTCTGAATAGCCCCGGAAAAGGAAAATCAGCATGAAACGGCAGTGTATTGTTGGCAAGCAGAGCCCAGAGCGCAAACGCGATCTGTACCTGCTGCAGGCGGAGCAGGATGTCTCGCAGCTGAGTCTCCACGCTGAAGGCCGACTTCAGTGCCCTCCAGTGGACCCAGTTATCTCTGCACCACGCCGAGGGTCTGTCACTGCGCAGAGGCTGCTGCTTAAGCATTGCTCCGCTGATATCGCCAAGTGGCGTCCAACCCGAGGGACATTCATTGATATAAAGAATGACTGTTGCAGTATTAGTGAGTGAGGTCTTTACCTGGATTTGCATGCCTGAAACACGCTGAGGAGGGTGGCAAAGTCGTTCATGCTCCTGCTTGCCAGAGCCCTGTGCTTTTTATCTGCCTCCTTCTGCTTGTCCGGGTGACCTGGAGATTGGTTCGGAAGTTGTTCCCAGAAATACGGGATGCGTTAGACTTCAATATTACACTTTTTTTTTTTTTTTTTTAAATAAACTTGTGAGACCTACGCCCTCCTGCCTCTCCTTCCATTCCGTCGCTGGGCTCCGGGGCCGGGCCTACCTGGCCTGATGAAGATGTTCTCCACGGACAGCATGGCGGCCACAGGGAGAAGCAGGTCCTGGCAGCCCAGCGAGGCGGCCTTCAGCACGGCCCTGGTGAGGCCGGGATGCAGCGGGAACTCCACCATCAGCTCTCCCAGGCGGGTCACCTTACCCCGCCTGCAAGCAGCGCAGCACAGCCGCACGCTGAGACAATCTCACAACACAAGCCCACGGCCGTGCTCGGGGGAAGGCAGACAGGGGTTGTAGCAACTTTCTAAGTTCACACTTTTCCTGTCTTAAGCGTAACAGAAAACAATGCCGTGTCAAGCATTTTTGAACATATACATATACACACAGCCCCGCAACAGGACTAAGGTGTGCAGCGGAGGCGGGCACGCCTCACCTGTCGATGGCATCAAACTGGTAGAGCTGCTTTAACGCCTCGAGAATAAACCTTTCCTCTGGGCAGTCCAGATAGGGGAACCTGGAGAGAATGCCGCTCAGTCATAAACCGGGGAAAAGAAGCGTCCGCTACGAGACGACAGACGGACACGCGGGCACCAGCGTACCGGATGACGTCGTGAATGCCCAGGCACTTGAGTGTGAGTACCACCGCGGTCAGACTCGTCCTCTGGATTTCAGGAACCGTGTACTCGGGCATGCGCTTCTCCCAGAACTCCTTGGTGTAGATTCGGAAGCATTTCCCCGCCGAGGTCCTTCCAGCTCTGCCCGCTCTCTGCTGAGCCTCACTTCTGCATCACGGGAAAATCCCCCACCAAAACAAAAAAAAAAACAACTCCCTTCATGAATCTATGACACCACGGCACGAGTGTCAGCAGGAAAATTACTTCCACCTATCGCCTCCCGGCAGTTTCAATACTCACTTTGAGATGGGCACCACCTCCAGGATATCCATGCCCACTCTGGAGTTGTGGTGCAGCTGCTTCACAAAGCCGCTGTCTATGATGTACCTTGAAGGAGAAAGGAATTAGCGGTCCGCAGAGACGTCTGCGAACTACCTGAGGAGTGCTGAAGCGCCTCACTCACTTTATGCCGTTGATGGTGAGAGATGTTGCTGCAATGTTGGTGGCCACAACACACTTCCTAATTCCCGGAGGTGGAGGCTGAAAGATCTGCCTCTGTTGATCTGTACGAGAGGTGTGTTCAGTGGGCGTTCAGTGTTTGGGAGACGTTGAGAACAGTGGATTGAAGGCGGTCAAGCTGCTGCTGGTATTTACCAGTGGGCATGGATCCGTACAGGGGCAAAATGAGAAGGCCCTCCACAGTCTGGTCCTGCACGTCATAGCGGTAGTCGATGGACTCGGCCTTCTCAAACAGCAGATCGCAGGCGCGCTCGATCTCTGACTGACCTGGTAAAATATGGAGGATCGGTGAGGCACGTGACACCGGAGCTGAGACACAGGCTGATCCTCAAGAATCAGGGCGGTAAATTGCGACGTACCTGTCAAAAAGACGAGAATGTCTCCCGCCGTTTCACCGGTGTGCACGTCCAGGGCCACACGGACAACCTGACGGAGCACGTCTCATGAATGCCGCAAGCGAGCGTGATCAGAGAGAGGACTTCCACACCTGACATCAAGATGAAAATCCGTTACCTCCTTCACATAGTTGGCGCTCTCTGCGTCTTTGGGTCCCACGGCAGAACCAAACGTGCAGGCTACGGGGAAGGTCCTCCCCGGGATAGTGAAGACGGGACAGTCGCCGAGAAAGGCGGAGAGCTTGCCGCTTTCCAAGGTGGCGGACATCACCACCACTTTCAAAGGGACGGGTCGGTCCTTGGGGGCTTCGGCGGGGTGGGAGAACATTTTCTTCAAAAGACCCAGGAGAATATCCTGCAAAAGAAAAAATACACTTACTCAATGCATGCAGTAAAGGGACACTACATACAGTCCTCTTTACATCTTTCCTTGTTTCTCTCATGCTCTCCCTTCTGTTCTCTCTCCAATCGAACTGGATGAGGCAGATAGTTGCCTGCTCTTGGTTCTTCGAGATGTTCAATTAACATTCTAACAGGTGGCTCAAAGACAGGATTGTCAGTTTGTTCATTCTGGTGGCTTGGTGAACAGTGCCGTTATGAGGACCCGTCCAGGGTGTGCTCCCTGCTTTCAACCTGTGTGGCTACCAGCAGACCCCTGCCACAACATTGGGTACAGAGCAGGCAAGATGATGGGTGCACGGAGTCGGCGCGACTCACCGTGTTGAGGCTGCGTTCGTGGACTTCATCCAGGATCACGACGCTGTAGTGGGAGAGCGCAGGATCTGCCAGGATCTCTCTGAGCAAACAGCCGTCTGTCATGTACTTCACCACCGTGTCCTGCCCCACACACGCAGTCACATCTTCACCTTCAACTTTCCAACCAACACACTAGATCTAACCAGCAAGTGGTGCACAGGGGAATGAGTAGCAGGACTGCCTCTGACCTGGGACGTGCAGTCATCAAAGCGCACTTGGTAGCCCACTTCTCTTCCCAGCGAGCACTGCATCTCCCTGGCCACCCTCTCGGCCACAGTGATGGCAGCCACCCTGCGGGGCTGGGTGATACCGATTTTGCCATCTTTACAAATACCTGTTCCAGAAGAGGAGACAGCAGATGAAGATTGTGAACGGTCGCTTCGCACTACCAGGGTAAAGGAGATAAATTTCGGAGAGCTGACCTGCTCCGTGAAGGTACTGCGGAAGCTGTGTGGTTTTCCCACTGCCCGTCTCACCGGTGACGACCAGAAAAGTGCTGTCTCTGACAGCCTGGACCAGCTTGGCTTTCTGCTCATAGATCGGGAGGCGTTTGGAGTCATTGTCCCAAGACTCCAGTCTTGTTGACTTAGGCATACCAGGCGAATATGACTAGCTTTACCACAAGATGTCGATGTCAGAAGAAAGAGGCAGTGGCGTTGTGGTGCCCGAACACTGTATTCAACTTGGTGAAATGGGAACTTTGCACATTTCTGTCCCTCGTTGTGAATACGACACAATCATTCGGTAACTTCCGCAAACGAACCAATGAAGCGTTCCTATTGGTCGGGGATTGGCCACATGACTCAGGCTCCACCACAATAAAAGCCTGGGCTTATTTTAACATAATGCCAAAGTTGGTTTACTTTGTATACATAGTCTACTTTTGATAGAGCAAAGAACAGAAGATTTTGACAGTGCAATTGGAATATTCGGTCAGACTGCTGCATATTATGAGGTTGATATATTTAAAATACTATAAACAAGTACAAGTGCAAAAATGTCCTATATTTCCTGCCTCTCGCTCTGTGAGCGCCAGGATAAGCGGGTCCAGGCCGATGATGGCCAAATGAAGCTGTTGCCAGGCACTAAAATCACTTGAACCAATTGCTTCAAAAATGCATCCACTACCCGAAGCTTTGTTCACAGTGACCTCTGCTGGTGAAACATGACGCACCGCAGTCAATTTTGGCACATTGACTTCACATTGTAATGTAGTGTGTGCAAATAAAGACTGAGGAGTATGTGTGTTGTGTTTATCAGGATAAGAACCACCTGATGGTGGTTCATGGAACGAACCACCAAGGTAAAGAAAATGTGTCGCTGGAACCTGCTTGCGTTGGCCTTTTAAGCGACCTTTCCTTCCGCTTGTGGAAAATAATGTGTGCTTAGCCAACACTGCCACCCTCTGACCCCAACTAGGAACTGCATCATTGAGATTGACAACCGAAGCGGTGGCGTATTTTTAATACTTTACACACTTCTCATCTCTTATGTTAATAATTCTACACTTATTTAACCTATTCAGTTAAACGTTGCAAATTTCCATGTAGTGTAGTCTGTGCTACACTTTATCAGTCCATTCCTACAAGTGTATCGATCACCGTGGTCCAGGAAAACCTTTAAATATTAATTGTGATGAACCATTCAGGGTGTTGGGAAGGATAATGTACCATTCACCGGTGGTCTGGCGGACCTGTCAAATTTTTCTGCGCCTTGAATAAGAGTATAGCGTTTGATAAGAAAGTAGGTGTGTTTGAGGTTTAATTAAAGTTTTCTTTTATCACAGCAATTGTGGACAGTTGCTTCAAATTTGATTGAAATGTCATTCACATTTTCGGGGACTTTACAGCAGATGAAGTGGTCCCCCAGAGACCACATTAAGAATCTGTTTTTCTGGCCCTGGAGCGATTCTTGATTTCCGCCCTCCTGAAATATATTGAAAAACAAAGATTATTGTTTGGTATTCGATGGAAAAAGTACTGTGGGCTGTATGACCTTACAGGGGACATCATGTGTGAGCTCATTCTTTACTTGTAACTTTTGTAGTTTTTATCTTTTTTTTAATAGTTTTTAATAAACTATGCGCTTCAAGTGGGGGTACCTTCTCAGGTAGCTGCTCTCTGTACTGTGGAAAGCATCCTGACAAATAGTACTCCCACCGACTTCTGAAATATTCTGTATGTGGTGAGGCAGATTATAAAGTAGGTGACATGGCAAGGGTGAAAAGATCATGAGAGCTGAAATCTTGTTCTTGTGAGTATTATTCTGGGAGCTGCTGTACTGCACTGTAAAGATGACAGAGCTTCACAAATAGACCAAGAAAAATATATAAAGGATAAATGAAAACCTTGAGACTGCAGCTCTGCTTACCATTGTTGCAGGACTGTGAGCAGTCTGATCCTTTACAGATCTCTACATCACAGTGGAAATAAACCTGTAGGTGAGAATGCTACTTGTGAACAAATCCTAAAATTTAACAAAATATCAACGATTAATTAAAAGTATTTCTCATATACCAGATTTTCAAATGTTGGTGGTTTCACAAATGAGAACAGCTTCACCACAAACCACTTATGTAGAGAGGGATACTTCAGCTCTTTACTGGAAACAACAGGCAGCAGAACTGTTCTGTGGTTGTCGCCACCAAATGGACATCTGGGTGGACACAAAAATAAGCTAATCTTCGCCCAAACTTCTTTGTGGAAAACGGTAATATTTCCCAGTTAATATGAATTCACCCTCTAGTGAGCAGATTCCATCTTTGTTGGTCATATGGGTTTTCCGTAGGTGTCGCCCAGCAGTCCTGCAGCAGCAGAGTCAAGTCCTTGTTCTCGTGTTTGAGAACAAACACATCGACATGTACGGGCTGGCCAAGGTCGGTCACTCTTGGAGGGTCACGAGAGGAATAAAAGGTCCTGTAGCTGGAATCTGCAGGCATGATTAAGGTGAATAAAGAAAAGTATTCATGAGGACTTCAAGCTTTGAACTAGAAGCTTTGAAATAAAAGCAACATTTACATATCGTGTATGAAAGAAACTCATTGGTGCATTGATCAGCAATATGCAACCTAATGCTCTGTATGTACTGTCACCTTTGGCAAACCTCATTGCAGTCCTCATTGGTCCCTTGCTCCTCAGTGTTGTCAGAGAATTTTCCACATGAACCTCGAGGTCAAGCTGTATGATTTCAGCAAGTTTAAAGCTGCAATCCACAATCAGACTACAAAAAAAGAAAGACAGAAATTGAACCAAGTGTTTGTTCCCTTCCAAAAGCAAGTGTCAGTTACTTACTGGAAAGGAGTGTCACGAAAAATAGAGCTTCTCTGAGAGCGCTTCTTCACCTCAAGGTTGACCCAGTATGTTATTATCCCATCTTCTATCTGCGGGACATATCCAGAGCTTTTTTATCAAGTCACACAGTTACTATTCAAAACAGGTAATTTGTGTAGATTTACCACAGACTGAGTACCACAATCAGTAAATGGAAAACTGAAAGTGACTGCGTCTTTCGATCTCTTCTTGGGTACACAGTTGTGACTTTGGTTTGAAGGGATCCATATCTGGTCCAGGTTCAGATGTGGGACTGTGGCGTTCTGAAGGATGGTAATGTTGAACCCATCCTTGTTGCAGTATTGGGACCTTGATTCTAGCGGATACAAATTTTTGTTGCGCTCTGTAAAAAAAAAAACACACACACACTAAAAATTAATACTGAAAAAAATGTTACAATTTTTTTCGGTGCACTTAAGTTGACTGTGTGCTACCTTGAAACTTTCTGTCACAGATGACAGATATTGACTCGA
The DNA here is from genome assembly GCA_029224185.1 of Karalla daura. NCBI lineage: Eukaryota > Metazoa > Chordata > Actinopteri > Chaetodontiformes > Leiognathidae > Karalla > Karalla daura. Next base: position 7,226,191 of record CM055198.1, read on the forward strand.
TAATTTCAGCTTGTCCACTGTCCGCAAGCTCCATGATGACAACATTCAGTTTTGTTCTGTACTTCTATTAAAGAGATGAAAAGGGAGATCTGAACATAATAAACTCATGCATTTATCTGTGTCGAAAATAAACAAGCGTGCGTGAGAGGTCTCTTTATCTCACTTTTCTCCTGACAAAACAGCTGTGGGAAGCAACTGTTAAGATGACAAAGTTGTCCGTCTCTTTGAGGGAGTAGAGGCACCGCTTTGCCACAGCAATTGCTTGGTAATATCCACTGTGTTCATCTGTGTGCAAGGTCGGACACTCACATAGGAATAAGATACATGTACTTCAATAAAATACACGTCATGACTGATGCATCTTTCGACAGACTTACCGTGAACATAGATGGAGAGAGGAAGATTGGCAAAAAGCAGCTTTGGTATATAAAGAGACATAAAGCCATCATGGCAAACTGATGTATTGTGATTCATAACTCTCAACTGGGATTGTTTAGAGGGTGAAAGAGTGGCACATCTTAAAAGAAAAAGTGAAACAAGTGTCACCGAAATGAAGAGTGGATTGTAGGCTAGCATTGTTGGACAATGATCGGTCTTTGACAGGAGGAGCAGCTGCTTCTTTTTGGCCTAATTGACATGACTCCCTTGAGAGAAACTCAGTAGCAGTAATTTAGACACCTGTACCCGCAAACACCACCATGAATTGCTTCAAGAAATCGCACGGCTATCCTGGGGCCTGACGTGAGCTTATACTTTCTCTTTGTGATCTCGTAGCATTTACAAGAAACACAGAGCAGAACCCAGAAAGGAAAGCAAAGTATAACAGAAGTTGTCTGTGGGTGTGAGTATGGTTTGGAGATCAGAGGTGTGAGGCCTTGTTTGTGATCAAATGAGGAAAAAAATGAAATCTTGAAATCTTTATCAGAAAAGCAATCTCACACTTTCATGCTGAGAACAGTTGTGCTTTCCGCACGCATAAAACACTAAAACACGTTTCTCTCGTCCAAGTCATCCACAAATTTTATTAGATTTTTTTTTGTATGCAAAGATTATTTCTTTTGTATGCAAGCATTAGCCAACAATGATCAATCACAGTTTAATACATGTACAGGCAGCGGTGTGAAATTCAAACATTAAGCAAAAAGAAAGAAAAAATGACTGATAGGATGGAATATTTCAATGTTGTCCACAGATTTCTAGTGATGGTTGAGCTGGTCTGTGCTCCTGTAATAAATTGGATTTTTGTATTCACAATCTGGGAAGGAAGGAATGGAGAAGTGGGAGAGCAGTTCAGCAATACATCATCACTTCATCACAAATTAGCCGACAGATGAAGTCTTCACTCACTTTGCTCATCTTCCCTCGGTCTCACATCTGCTAGTGAAAGAAAGACTATCATGAAAATGATAACTTTGTGATAAAACTCATTTTTTGCCATATGTGATCATAAAGAGGTGCGTGCGTGTGTGTGTGTGTGTGTATATATATGTATATCTTCTCAATATATATTATCAAATCTGGAATGAAAAAATGTACATCCTGTACAAAAATGCACAAACCTCTGCGATGAATCTCCACCTGAGAGGATGTGGTGTGTTGCTGTCTGGGTTCACTCTGGTTAACTGGGAGATAAAAGAAAAAAGTGGAAAGCTTAAAAGACTCATGAAAGACTATCATGAAGATGATAAAACTCATTTTTGTTAATATGTGATCATACGAGATGTATGTGTATGTATATTATATATATGTATATATATATATATATATACATTGTGTGTGTGTATATATATATATATATATATGAATACACACACAAGCTGTACAAAAATGTACAAACCTCTGTGATGAGTCTCCATCGGAGTGGATGTGGCCTGTTGCCGTCTGAGTTCACTCTGGTTAACTGGGAGATAAAACCAAAAAGTAAAAGGCCTGACCGCACTGGAAATGAAACACATTATCATCAGAAATGCCTGTTGTACCGTAGTAGTGCCGACGGACGCTCGCCTCTCGCAGTCTTCTGAAGATTTCTGGTGAGATGAGACAAGACTCCAGTTTAGTGGCAACCAAGAAGTTGTCATTGATAAAAACATGATGACTTCTCCTGAATATTAAATACCTGTGTGAAATCTCTGCTTTTTTCTCTCACTTTGCATCCTGTTGAACTTAAACTCCTCAAGGTTTGGATAAATCCCACTTGTGCTTTGAGAGGGTTGTTGTGGCAGGTCCAGACGTGGCAGGTGACTCCTGCTGTGGCTGGCCTGTTGACCGGCTGCACTTGGGTCATCATTTTCTGATATATGTGAACAGAGACAGGGATTTGTGTGGGACACCACAGATTTTCTGCAAAGTAAACCAATGGATGAAAAGGACAGAAGAGACTTGAAGAGAGAGAGAAAAAAGGAGGAGAAACGCACCATAAACCAGAATCTCTTCAGCTAGAGGATACGCAGAGACGGCAGAGTTTTCTTGTTAGGCGTGTCAACTTAAACATCACATATTGCGGTGAAGTATGAGTTGTCAATGTGTGTGTGTTATTGTGATATATTACCCCGCTGTTGTGCTGCTACTGTTGCTATAGACAAGTGGCCAATATCCAGAGGTGGGGCAGAGGCACCTGCAGTAAGATATATACATATATACATAGATATATACATAGGTGTGTGTTAGAAGAGTGGAGTGGTTGAATACAAAGTGAATGGCTCGGTTGTGAAGTTGTTGCTTTCAGTACCTGTGTGCGGGAGATTGTTTGGATTGTACTGTGTCGTTCCTTTAACACAGCATGCTGAAATAAACAAACCAAACAAAGTGTTTTTCATGACCCGCTTAACACCACCTGTCCTTCCTCGCACACATCAAATATGCTTTCTGCTAACCAATGCCTGGACCGATCATACTCACATGCGCTTCTCACGCAAAAATAGCAGCCAACAGTCAGCAAGATCGAAGCTGCTATACCGATGCAGATGTAGACCAGAAACAGCGTTTCTCTGCTAGCTGGATCTGCGCAATGCACAATGTGGTTTTACACAGTAGAACAGACAGGAAATGGTAGATACATGTGAATATGAGGTCTGAAACTACAGGGGAAAAAAGAGGCCGGATGTGTCTATGGACATGTCTGCTTGGCAGGAGCAAACGTGTTTGTTTTACACATTTTCTTACCCTTTCCAATGGTAATTTTAACCAGCTGGCAGTTTCGCTCTTGACTGCATCGGTAACACCCCAAGTCAGAGTCTTTAAGCTCATCGATGCGGATCGAGTAATTTCCTGTTCCCTGGTATGGATAGGCTTTCACTCGGCCATGCCTGGGGTCCAAGAAGCTCACACGGCCATAATGTGGGAAAATGATCAGATCTGTCTTGTGGATGTGGTGCCACAACACAGACTTACGGCCCCCTGGCGAAAAGGTGCATGGAAGAAGCACCGATGACCCAAATGGAGCACTGAGCGATTCTATCAGACAGTTCTGTAAATCGTTCTTGGTCTCACAAAAATCCTCAGAGCAAGACCCATCTTAACAGAAAGAGAGAAACACAAGGACAGGTTTAAGCTTATCACTCATCTCAAATAAACAGAAGTACAAACTTTCTTCCTCTTTGGTTTGGTGTCATCTGTCATGCCGAAGTGTAATTCACGCATAAAAATGAATGTGTAAATGTTGTAACCATCAATAACTACCAAAAAAAGTCATATTCTAAAAACGTGTATGAAGGTCATACAACTAGGCTAATAAACTAGACGAGTTCAACAGGTAAAGGCTACTCAACAGGAAATATATCTAACTCTAACTCATACAGTGTTGAATCAAAATAATGTTGCCGTCTTATTTCATAAAGAGACTTACGGTTAAGAGCAATGCACATGAAGCACAGAGCTGAAGGGAAAATCGTCCTACCAGCGTTCATTGTCAGCAGTACAGTCAATGTGACCACTGGTGTTGTCTTGCTGTGCGCAAATCCCCCGAAGCCGATCACAGAAAAAAACCACAGCCCAGCGTCACTCATTAAGTTATTTATACACTGAACTTCTTTGTGGCTTCATAACAACCAAAAATATTTCATGGTACTGCCATTATTTAAACATACTGATATGACATGTTCACTTCAAATTCAATAAACAAATATTTGCTATTTGTGCCCTGAACTTGTGAAAGCTTTGAAGTAACTCGCTGTTGATACTTCCTGAAGAGAGGGCGGTGATGAAGAGACAGGGCAACCACAAACCATTCTAGGGGCACTGTAACCTAGCTAAAGATTCGCCATTGTGTGTGAATGTGTGTATAAATATATGTGTATATATATATATATATATGTATATATATATATATATATATATGTGTATATACACTCACCGGCCTCTTTATTAGGTACACCTGTCCAACTGCTCGTTAGCACTTAATTTCTAATCAGCCAATCACATGGCGGCGACTCAGTGCATTTAGGCATGTAGACATGGTCAAGACAATCTCCTGCAGTTCAAACCGAGCATCAGTATGGGGAAGAAAGCTGATTTGAGTGACTTTGAACGTGGCATGGTTGTTGGTGCTAGAAGGGCTGGTCTGAGTATTTCAGAAACTGCTGATCTACTGGGATTTTCACGCACAACCATCTCTAGGGTTTACAGAGAATGGTCCGAAAAAGAACAAATATCCAGTGAGCGGCAGTTCTGTGGGCGGAAATGCCTTGTTGATGCCAGAGGTCAGAGGAGGGATCACTGATATAATAGATATGAGGTACCACACACTCACAAGTGGCAATTTGCAGTCTCCAGTTGACCCGCACGTGGGTCAGTATGTAAAATACTGTATATAAATACAGTATGTTTCATCTTTGTCCCACAAGCTGCAAAATGAATAGCGGGTCAGTATGTGTGCGATTATAAAAGGGCTCTTGGCTGTTTGTTGGTAAGACACAGCTTGTGCATCAAACTCCTCATACGTTATGTACACTTTACCTATGGATTTTAATAAGCAAAACACTTTTCATAGAGTTTTCATCCACCTCTGTTTATCTCTGTGGATCACCTCCATTTTCATGTGCTCGTACCTGCCAGCCTAATCTCAGAGCATATGGAGTAAAAGTTCTTTCCACAGACTCTCTTTCATGTGTGAATGCAGAAAAAAATCCAACTTCCAATTTCCTCCATATATTTTATTCTTACGTCTCAGTATCGTGGTCACTGCAATGTTATGCAATGTTATAATGCTATGACAGTGAAATTTTTGCTGCTTTTGTAAGTTACAGTAATCAAACAGATACAGTGACATCTGGCTATTGTACACTTCTTTAATGTGTCTCAGGCTTTGTTGCACTCTCTCCTAAAATTATCATTTTTTTTATGTGATACTGTATGTATTTGGATGTATACTGAGATTTCATGTTCCACATGGAGGTCCTCTGCGCACAAACACAGCAGATATTGTGATTTGAGCTTGTGATGGACTGGAGACCTTTCCATAGTGTACTCCCTATCAACCTTCTTTCTATGCTGGATACATTTAGGGTCTGTTATGGTACAGGGTGAAGGGAAGGATTTTTAATTGAATTCACTATAATAATAGCAGCCAATGCACAGAAGCAAGAACAGGAATCGCCACCAAAAAGAAAAAGTTCACACTGGTATTTCATTGGGCTGCCTTTACAGTAGCTTTGATGATGGCACGCATTTGCTGCTGCTTTATTTCCATCCAGTGTTGTTTTTCAGGTTCTGGGGATTACTGCCACAACCAACACCAGCAGTTCTGAGACCATAGCTCAGATTTAATGGAATCCAGACTATACAGTGAACAAAAACCAAATATACACACACACACACACACACACACACACACACACACACACACACACACACACATATATATATATATATTTATGTATATATATATATATATATATATGCGTGATGGATAATTTATTAGCAGAAGTGAGTAAAATCATGAGCTCACAATATCTGCGTCATGTCCCAAACAGAGATTTAACTCAAATTCATAAAGAAAATAACATCTCATTGGCCTCATATGTGACGTCCTTTGTGTTTCAATGCCAAATGTTTGCATGCCGATAGGTAAGATTATGATGGGAAAAATGGTTGAAATCATCTTCTGAAGGTTTGCATGGAAGCACACTGTGCATGAAGAGGGGGAAAATGAATGGAAAACTTGAAATATTTTGACTCATGGCATGTCTGTCCATGTGAACGGCTACCGAGCACACTCATCACATCCAATTTGCACGTTTTCACCAAAAACCTTAGAAAGATAGATGATGCGCTTGGAACTTTGTTTGAAGACCATTTTGTTCGCAATGGCGATGAGACTGTGATTAGAGATCAGTCTCGCGCTGAGGCTCGAGCTGCCGGATGTGTCACTGCCCTGACAATCACAGCTTTATTCTGAAAGTGCGCACCCGGATATAACGCTGATTCGACACGGTTTGACGCCGGTGTGCGGCATATAGACGAGGACCCACAGGTGCGCATTGATGCCTGTCTTGCTGCGTAGTGTGCAGGTGCAGGATGTTCGCACACCTCTGGTCCAAAGTAGGGGACTACAGGACCCCAAAACTGAAAGTCGTCAAAGATAAGCGAATTGGGTTATTGTACAGATGCATCCAGTTAGGCATCGTTCTGTACCTTATTGTGTGAGTAAATAACTTTTCTTTCTCTCTTTTTTTTCTTCTCTTATTGTGTGTGTATGTGTGTGTGTGTGTGTGTGTGTGTGTGTGTGTGTGTGTGTGTTGGGGGGGGGGTAGTATCAATTCTCACTATGTGCAACTTTGTGTAGGTTTACGATCTGAACTTGGATATACTTACGTTTATTTGCATGCATACATACATACATTGCATTGCATACATGTCTTGGCTGTATGTTAATAATCGAATAGCATGCTTGATGAAGTGAATGGCTGTATTGTAATTGGTGTGATTTTGCTAATGTGCCTTTGTTCAGTTCTGTGTCACGAGACAACCACACCAAAGCTATTCAAGCAATAATAACATAATAGACATTGCAATTTAATGGAACACTGATGTCACATCATAATGTGTAACTATAAGAGTATATCCTGATAATAGTAACATTACTAGGTTGCTGTTGTTCTGATTAATCATAATAAAATCTGCCCTGTGTGAACCGGACATAGACAGCAGTGGGTATAAAATGGGTAAAATGAATGGATGGATAAAATGCATTTTCTGTAAATTACCAGATTGACCGACATTGCAATCAAAACAGTGTTTTTGTGTGTTATTGTTTTTTTCATCACGGACTCACATCCGTTAGAGAGTGAAAACAAAAGCAAAACTATATGTACTTTGTGTGTGTGTGTGTGTGTGTGTGTAAAGCAGCAGGTAAGAAGTAACGCAGTAAATATTTATAGTTGTACATTGGAATGTATAACTATAAGAGAATAACTTGACGATAATAGTTATAAAAAATAGTTGGGGCCAGGCAATTTCAGACATTGAAAGTTCAAAAGCTGTAACACATATGGTTCCTCTTTGAGCACTTGTTTCCTTCACTTTGAGCGCTCGACTGGTGTGGCGAGTTCAGTAGGGCGCTTGCACGACCAGAAGTAAACACTTTCGTGCCATTTTCATGGAAGCATACCAGGGCCTTTAGTTTTTGAAAAAAAAAAAAAACTTGTTGCAATTTGCAATAGGTGTACAAAAGTTTCTGCAGTATTTGGACAAAATTTTAGTGAAAGTTGCAAATCAAAATTAATCAAAATGTTAAACTTAATTGACTTGCTATGGCCTCCCCCTGGACTATTGACCTGTTTCTGCAGCTGAGGCATTCTGGAATGGGACTGGAAGAAGGATTAGCAGAAGAAGTAGAAGATGAAAGACAATAGAACATACATGGAGACAAAAGGGTCCTGATAGTTTAGGCTGCCCAGCCCCTAATAACAGAGTCTGCTTATTCACAGCAGGCTGCTGCTGATTTTACATAATGGACATTTATTCACTCATGGAGGTGACAATTATAATATCCTTGACTTTTGACAAAATCCATTCCAGAGTGAAAACAAAAGCAAAACTACATTTGTGTGAAATGCAGCAGGTAAGAAGTGGTTAGACAAAGACGTGGTAAACACAGTAAGAATGGAAAATTCCACAGCCACTGCCGTCTGCTACACCCAGCATGCTGTGTGACAAACACGTTTCATCACAGTATGTACATACATGGACATGCACACTTCATATATCCTGAAACTGCCCCCATTTCAGACATGAGTGTGAGAGTGAATGGATGTATGGACTAACTCAGGAAACAAGGTGAAAGCAGGAGAAATGAAAAGACCAGCAAGGTCTGCCTAGGGATAGGTATACTGTGAGAGACATAGGATGAAGAGGAGAAACGTGAGTAATGAGGAATAAAATGAACTGGCAGAGAGACTGTGCCGTTAACTTGGCAATAATGAGTATGAGGGGATGGATGCTCAACTCCAACTGCTTCACAGACTATTGTGAAATCTGACAAATATGTCTTTCAACAGTGTCAAACACAAACAATAAGACCATGTTTGCTTTCATCCACACAGGTGGGTTTTCATCTACAAGAAGAAGTACCAGGACAGAGACCGGACCATCCTGAGTTCTGTCATCACAAAACTGAAAGGAGTTACAGAGACCTCCTCAAAGTCTGGGAAGCTGTTATGGGGACCGGAAGACTATGTTTACCCACCTCAGGTGAAAACATGCACTCCACAGCAATGATATCCATGCACAATTCTCTCAGTGAATGAAGCAAGACATTCATTTTCATCTTCATTTGGCTGGGTTTACAAAAACATATCTAGAGCAAAAAGCATCAGTGCTAAAATGATAAAGCAGCAAATAATAAAAAAAGAGTCCAATCTGAAGCAGTGAATGCAGGCCAGCCTGATAGAAGAGTTTTTGTCTTGTCCAAAGTTTGGTGAGAATTTGACACTTCTGTGAAATCTTTACAGTGAATATAAGTATCATTCAGGAAACCGTTGTTCTGTCTTAGCAGCAACACTGGAAGAAGACATTTGTGGTTTGTCAGCACAGAGCAATACGTTAGAGGTTAGAAGGTTAGAAGAACAAAAGCCTACAGACAGGAAGTTGACTGCAGGTGTCAGATAGGATTAGAAGAATAACTAGTATATTACAATGATGCAGCGTGTTGTAATGGACTCTGTATTTATACAGTGAGACAGTACACTGTGCATGTTATCAGCATGGTACGATAGTAATATGAAGAGTGACTGACAGTTTTTGTCTACTTATAGGGCGACAATGTCCTGTTTGTTGTAACCAGTTTCATTGACACGCCAAAGCAGAAGCTGGGAAAGTGTGCAGAGGTAAGAGCGATTTGGAACACTTTGGGATGCCTGAATAAACACAATAATACACAATACACCATATAAGTATGCGCATGCACACACGCACAACACTGGAAAACTATATTACTGTATGTCTCAATGGTAAACATGCTGTTTATGTAGGGTGAATGGGAAGCCACAGTCACAGTCCTATGAGTTCTCATTTCCCCCTTCCTTCTATCACTGATGCGCACACCGTCCCCACCAAATGCAACTTTTGGTTTTTATGGACACTACAGATTCTTGGAATTACACCTTCTTTCATATTACTTAATTTACAGTTATAACAATAGCAGTTGGTAATAACGTGTATGTGACTTATGTACTCAAAATAATTCAACCTTCATTCTACTTAAATTCATGGTGGTGCATTTGTGACAGTGACTCGATGGTCCCAAAAAGTTCCTTGAACCTCTCCCATTGTTACATCTGAAATTCTGTTCAGAGCCCGGAGGTGCTGAACGCCATCTGTCAGGATGACAGCAACTGTCCTAAGGACAAGGTCTTAGTCACTGGTCACGGTATGTAACGATAACGATTAAGGTCGACAAGGTTTCATTCATTCATGGGATCGATGTTTTTTTGCATGCTTTTTTGAGTGGACTTATAGTCCACCTTTCACTGTATTAATTCATTATTTCTTTATTTCTGTCCCATATTTTTCCAACAGAAGCTACAAATTCAGTGAATCATTTTCCACATTTTCCGCTGTTTTACTCTGCTATTTTCCTAAAGGTATTTTGACGGGTAAATGCTTAAAGAACAGTGGAAATTCGAATAGCACCTGTGAAATCTCCGGCTGGTGTCCTGTTGAAAGCAGAACCGAACCATAGTAAGTGACAATAGTGAAATAGTTTCTGCCTAAGAGGTTTGCACATTATGACATCAGGTGTAAGACACATGTAGTTGCAATATGTCTTTCATTTTATTTTTTTTTTACAGCATCCTGCCAAACGCTGAGAACTTTACCATGTACATCAAAAACTTCATAGAGTTTCCCAAATTTGGGTTTTCAAAGTAAGTGTCATTCATATATGTTAAATGCGGGTTGGCTGGAAACATTTACGCACAGTCACTTTACACTGCACTACTGTGTGTCTCTACTCTTTGAGGTCCAATGTCTTTGATAGGATTGACAGAAGCTATTTGAGGACTTGCCGATATGATGAGAAAGACGCCCCCTACTGCCCTATCTTTCGCTTGGGAGACATTGCCAAGAGAGCAGGAACCAGCTTCGCAGACATCTGCAGACTTGTTTGTATTTCTCTCTTTCACCTCGATTTTGTTTTGATCTCTTTTCATTTTCGATGTCAGAGAAGCACGGTCTCCTCAAAGCACCAAGGACTTGGTCTGATTCCGTGGTTGGGAGTTTGCATGTCGGTCTGGAACTGTGGTGGAGCAACAGATGAAGATTAAGATTAAGTGACTTATGATCAAATCCGTTTCACAGGGAGGCATTATTGGCATTTTGATAGAGTGGGAGTGTGACCTTGACAAAGACTCCTCCTACTGCAACCCACAGTACCACTTTAAACGCATGGACCATCACAACAGAACCACCACACATGGAGTTAACTTCAGGTGAGACTGACACTGTTGTAGTCATGTTGCACATTGTGTGTCTGTCATCTGTTAACAATGTCATTGTCTTTATCACATTTTTTATCAGAGACACTCAATATTTCAGTGGAAGGAAAGAACGAAATCTCTACAAAGTGCATGGTATCCGATTCAGCATCACGGTGCAGGGCAGGGTACGTAAAATGCCCTTGAGAAGCAAAGCATTCAAAAAAGTAGTTTGTTGTGGCAAGAGAAAAGTATACCTAAAAAATTCAGCCTTATTTCCTTTCTTCTAAGCTTTCAAGTTGATTTCTCTGATTCCTTTTTTACTGCTTCTGTTGTGACCCATAGGCGGGAAGGTTTAGCATCATCCCAACAGCCATCAACATTGCTACAGTGGTGACTTTGATTGGTGCCGTAAGTGTCATTCATACTTTTGTTCAAAGGAAACGTTTTTTTTTTTGCAAATATGATTCCTTGTTGCTATTTAATTACAATTTGAGCAATTGCACCACTGAGTGAAATTTCATTCACCAGGCATCATACGTCTGTAACTTTGCCTATTACCTGATGAAGTACACACAAAAAAAGAGGAGCTCGGAAGAACCACGGTATGAAAACATAAGATAAGTAGCATGAACACGTTCAAGTTAAATTACCATCTGCATTTAGGAATGAAACCCTGTTTTCTCTCTTTTGGTGTCACAGTGAAGCAGATTGCAACAGGATCATGATGGTAACCCTCTACATTATACAAAGCAAGATGCTTTTGCTGCTTAAAAGTGGTCACAGTCTTGATACAAATCCTGATTCTTGTCATATTCTTGCAGATACCAAGTTTACAAGACAACCGCTCAACAGAGGAGTGACTCCAGTGCAGTGCAGCACTGGTATCACAGCACAGTTATGATTGGAGCCTAGACGTAAATGGACTGGATTGCTGTGACAATTCATGAAACGTTGTGGAATTTGGTTGTTTAATTTTTGCTTTAGTAACATTATTTTTTTTATTTTAAGATTGGTCTCCCTCAGCTTTCACACAAACAATTATGAAAAGTAATGCACCATAAATTTGTATTTTTTCCCATGAAATGTTATGTCACAGAGCCATGGTCACGTGACGTGGTGTGGTTGTTGTTACTTGATAGCATCCGGATATCATTCACATGGCATACATTGTGACTGAAAAAAACATACTAATCACTTATTTGCTCGTTGTTGCGAAGATTTCCCCGATCTTTCCACCGTCGCTAGGGTGGTTGCTGTGGATGCTCTGGTTCTGATTTGGTTTTCTATCTGATCAAACTCTCCCCATGCATGTGTTGTGTCTCAGATCAGTCTTCTATGAATATTTATTTCCATTCTCCTCTTTCAGTGAGTGTAAATGAGATTTAGATCGTCATGGAGAAGTTTTCTTTTTCCTTGTTTGTAACGGACCACACGTGTGGAGTTGCATTACTTGCTGATGGGCATCGTTTCCTCTTTCTCAAAACAGAGACGCAGGAATCACCACCAAACTAGCACTAATACATGCATGTGTTTACGTTTACTTGCGTACTTTTTTCAGTGAGAAAGAACGCGAATGACTTCTGTGTGGCGCAAGAGAGGGAGAGAGAGAGAGAAAGAGAGACAGAGAGAGAGAAAAGAATGGGAAAAGGGCAACGCCCTAGTGTGGAAGCCCCCTTACACCCGCCTTTCTCATGAAATAAACATATATGTCATGCTCACTATTGTCTTTTTCTGGAATAACTCAGTCTTTGAGCTATGAGGATCAGAATCAGATCAGAACTAAAGGGTAAGGCTCAGAAAAGTTAAAAAAAGAGTTAAGAAAACATCTATCCAGTCAATATTCAAAAAAATATGCGTTACCATGACATATATTATTTTTTTTTATTTCATGAGAAAAAAGGTATGTCATAAATGATAAACATAAAAATGTATTAGTACTAGTTTAGTGGCGATTCCTGGCTCCGTCTCTGTGTGCGAATTCACTGGCTACGTATGGCTGACTGAAGGGGGTGTGTTCAAAGGCATTGGTTGATTCAGCAATGTTTGAAAACAGAACGTGACTTGGATTTATTGTATTCGTAAGAACTAACAAGGGAAAGATCATATCCCCTCACTGAAGGAACATAAGGAGAATATAAGGAAACAAAAAATGCAGCCGCAAATGCACAAACGTCACTCCTTCTTGAGCGGATGTGACACATCTGTTTGGCCGAAAGCAATAGAAAGGCCAAATAAAACAAATTGTTATTGTAGTGAAATATGTAATACATAATACGCCTACTCTTCGTCGAAGCATTTACATCTAATATAAATGACCTGGTCATAGACTGGCAGACCTTAGAAAACCTTGCCGCCGTATTGCTGGTATAAGAATAGCACAAAGTAAGATGTATCGACTGAAAACTATGTTGAAAGTTCCTATTTCCGCTCGAATCCTTTGCCTCAAACAGTTGTTTTCAGTTTTATTCATGCGGGTTACCAATCGTGTTTTCGGGTACAAAGTGTGGTGATAGCGCATCTGCGCTAGTCCCTTGTACAATCAAAGCTGTATGTACTGTATGTAAAAAGTTGTCGGGTTAGGATAACTGGAGGGGTACCAAGCATGGATCAGGAGAGGAGGTGTAGTTGAGAATGTGTTGATGTCTGAGGAGAGGTGATTTTAATGGGGAGACAGAAGACCAAGTGATGTTCGGAAAGGTTTTGAGTCAGGAGTTGAGAACGGTGTGGTTCATGGCGTGGAGAGATGCAGTGAGCTGGAGGGTCCTGTGCGTTATTGGAGGTTGGGAGGTTTGAGCTGGAGGGCAGCTGCATGTTCAACTGTTTGGTCGAGTTATTTGAGAATGGAGGCGACTTCAGTCAATTTTTGTGAGTTGGGCATGGAACCAGAGCTGAGGTAGGACTGATTTGTAGGATGAGTCTTTACGGCTAGATGGGATAGGGCCCAGTGTGTGGGTGGAGGCATTCATGAAATGACATCAACTACCCATTGTGCACTGTGTAGATGTAATGTAAAATATATATTTCATAATTGTCACGTGTTGCTGTTATGTTTTTTACCCTCTTAGTGCCCTTTTTCCAACATGTGCCTTCGTACTTGCTTAAGAGTTTGTTATTTGTTTTATGAGGTTATGAGTTATGATTTGACCAGTGCTTATGTTGGTGATGAGTTTGGGAAAATGTTGTATACTTATTCTTTGAAGAGTAAAAGCTTTTAACATTTCAGGCATTCAAGAAGTTCTTACTTTTATATTTTTTCAAAAGTTGCATCATATATCTGTTGTGCACTGTGCACATTTCTCTTATTTTTTTTCTTTATAATTTCTTTTTTTATTATTTCTTTTCTTTCTACATGCTATTGTGTTGACTTTTTAAACAAGTTATTGCCTTTTACAACTTGTGCAATTATACATGCTTTTAGAATAAAAACATCTGTAAAACCAAAGAAATAAAATGCTCTTAAATAAAATGCTCTTTTCTGAGCTCTCAAGTATTGATGATTCAAAGTTTTGAAAACAGTAATGTTTCAATACCCATTATGGCCTACAGATGTCACTCAAAGGCAACTTCATGTGGTCACCACCTTAAGAAACCTTTCACAAGAAGCCTGCACAGGTTGTTAGACTGTCTCTTGCTGCCTCTGATTGAGAAATGTGGCTAATTAAGTCAATTACCTTTCATTTAGGTAATTTCTAAGGACATTTTCAACATCAGAATAGCTTATGACAGCTGCTTGATCACTAAAACCAGCTCTTAGTGAATAAACTGACTAAATGAACTATTTGACATCATTATTTATTTTTTTTTTTTACATTGGTAAGGTTTTCTTGGCACTTTTCATACCCACATGGTGACACATCACATTCAATTCAGGGAAACCAGTTTTGTTACAAGAAGGTAACAGAGTTAACTTTTTGCACATTTGCACGATTGCACCTTTGAAGGAACAGGTTTGTGCTGTTACATGAATACATTACTTGGCAAAACATGTACATTGCTGACATGTTTTTTTTTTCTTCTCCCTCTTTATTGTGTAATTGATCAAGCATAGAACATTCCTGCATTACTGGTGTTAGGTCTGCTGTCTGTTTGCTTTGTGTTAAAAACACAATTACCCCCTCATCCAAACCATGTGGTTATACTTCAAAGCTTATCAATTAAATCGGAAATGGAATGAAGATATTTGAGTTCAGATCTACTCTTCATCACTTCTGATTTCTGCTGAATTTTATGTCTTGTGCAACAGATTGTCCTTTTCAAGTAACCTGTGCATTCTTCTTGTATCTGGATTAGAAGGTGTGTGTCACAGATACTAAAGCTGTCTTTTGGAACAGGTTGGGAATGGAAGTGGCACACTAAATTAAGTCAACTTTTCCTAACTTTGCCTCCAATTTGAGTCTAATGCAGGCTACAGGATGGGAAAACCAGGATAAAATAGTTTCTCATGATTACAAAGTGTTCTATGGGATGTTTTCTCACAGAGGTAAAATGATAAAAATAAGGCATCTGTGTTTATATCCATATCAATATTAAAACCTTAGTCAGAGCTCAGGCATGGAGCTAAACTCCAAATAATGATAAATTCAAATATTATAATAAAGATGATAATAAAAGAGATCTACATGCCATCTTGATCCAAGGAGATACATGTGATAACATTTGTCTTTGCTTGTGCTCCATCTTGTTTTGGAGACAATAGAACTGAAAGTGAGGTTACTGGAATAGAGTGAAGCACACACCTCGTTGCTTGTCAGGTATGTGAGCTTCGCGGCGGTATAAAAGTCTCAGTGTCAGGAAGTTTGTCCTCATTCGGCAACCAACCACCTGCAACCATGAAGGTCCTGCTGCTCACACTCCTGCTGCTGCTGTGTATCAGTCAAGGTGAGTGGTCAATGGCACTATTGTTTTACAACACTTTGTATTGCCCCAATTGAGGCAAAAAAAAGCAAAACAAACGAACAACAAAAGAACTTCCATAGCATCCTTTTATTGAATTAAATTTTTGACCTGTGGGCTGACACTGTTTCCTTGACGGAGAGAGGAAGTACTTTCTCATTTTGATGAGGTTTGTCTTCTCGTCAGTGTTCTCAATCAGGTGTTACACCTGCGATGAGAACGACAGCATCTGCAGAACGGAGAAGGACTGCCCATCAGCTCATTACTGCAAGACCGTGGAGAAAGGTGTGTTGGACCTGTTGTGCTGCATTCACTTTGCTTTCCCATCCCCCTGTGTTTCGGGCTTAATGCCCGAGTCCATCATACGCTGCAGTGACAGGAATACTGAAGGCAATGTTGGCTTTGTTTTTCAGCCGGCGAGATCATCTCCCGGAGTTGTGAGGAATTCTGCGTTGAGGACTTCTTCACCACCTGCTGCGAGACGGACCTGTGCTAGGTGCGAGGTCTCGCTCGACCTTCACTTTCGCTTTCTGTCCAATCGAATAAATGTATTCAAGATGAACGACTAAGATATGAAATCACCAAAGAAGAATCATAAGATGAAACGTGATTATCCTGTGTCTGATTGTTCTTGCTTTTATGCGCATATTCATTGAAATCTGACAACATGGCATTTATTTTCTATGCTTGTCATTGTTTTTATGGTTTGCATGATTTCGTTCCTTTTTCCAACAAACTGGTGCAGTAAACAGGGCAGCCGCACGTGGACGCAAACACACACACACACACACACACACACACACACACACACACACACACACACACACACACACACACACGCACACACTGTAACACACGAACACACACTTAATCCCTTCCTGATGTCACTTAGTGGGTCACTGCGACAGCCTGCTTCTATGTGGGTCGCTGTCTGTCTGCTTCACTGTACATTTTCCCTCCCGTTAGGGAGTCCTGGGCCTCAAAATGATTATATGAAAACAGAATAAATATTTTAATGGATCTCATCCATTTGTTTCTGCTGTCTTTTGTAAAGGTTAAGGCAGGAAATAAGATTTGCCTTCCCTGACACAATAAACGGCTTAATGTTCTCATACAGGACTTGTAGTAAAGAATTTGACCACCAGCATAGTGAAGCTCCCATGTGCCTTTCATAGTAAAATATTGTAGGTTTTTTCAACAGTAGCAGAACAGCAATGGTCACGTCCCCATGTAGTTTTCTAGTTTCTAGTGAAATAATAATGATAGTTGAACTAATAATAGGCTCAGTCATGTGGGTCCAACTGTGGGCCCAACCACCACATCTTTCTGACATATTTGCTGTAGGACACTGTGGACACTGTGGACAAGACTGCAGTCCAGTGGTTATGGTGGCCTTATGGTAAAGTGGTGGGCTGCTTGATAGTACCTGGGTGATTCACTAAAATAAGATCACTTCTCCTGATGATAAAGCTGTTGAGTGTGGTAAAATCTACCACAATTACTTCACTGAGCAAGGCAGTGAACTGTCTCTCTCTCTCACACGCGCACACAAAGAGAGAGAGAGAGAGAGAGAGAGAGAGAGAGAATGAAACCAATGTGAAATATGTCTCACTCAGAGTTTCAGACGGCTTAATGTGGAGCTGAGAATAGAGTGCAATTAAATAATGAGCAGAGGAAGTGTTGGGGAAAAGGTTACATAATTGGATGATTTTAAATGACTCTTACATCATGCAAACCATGGAGGTCGTTAGAGGGAAAGTAATTATTTGGTTCGCTTATCGATTTACGAGTTGTGGTGGGTTGGTGAACAGCACTGTTACCTCACACAGCGAGATGATCCCTGGTTTGGACCCTGGTCTGAGTGGTCTTTCAGCGTGGATAACATACGTTTTACCCATATCTGTGCCTGATGGATATTGTAGGCCACAAAACATGTATGTTGAATACACATTGTAAATCTAGATTTCCCGTGTGAGAGTGAATGATGTGTGGACCTGTCCAGAGTGTATTCCCTGTCTGTGCCCTACAGTGTGCTGGAGATAGTCACCGGCAGACCCCCGAGACACCTTTGTTATTAAGTGGGCAAGAAACTGACTGGATAGATGGAATATGTGATTAGTCTTTGATCGATGTTGGACCCTCACACGCATAAAGCAGACTTCAAAATTCAACAATGAAGCGACAAAGCTGTATGAACTAGACTGAAGCAGAACACGGCTCACGACACTTATATCAAGTCATCCCCACACATCGGTGTGAAAATATGGGTCATTAGAGTTAATCTCTTCAGCTGTTTCCTCTTTACATCAGGGCAACTCAGACATCAGAGCAGACCACAACCTTTGCACTGCAGCCACTCGGTACACAGATGCACAGGATTGATCCATAACACGTAGACTGATTCAATGGGTGACAGTTTTCTGCCATGAAGAGGAAAATGTGTACTGCACAAAGCCACAATATGAATCCTTCCCACACAGGAAGGAGCTGTGGCTGAGAGTCAGAAATGACATATGCCATGCTCACTGATTAATGAGTCTAACATCTGAATGAAGACTGTGTGGGGGAATCTTTATTTAAAATATTAAAAATAATAATGTAAAATAAATACAACCACAGCCTGGACATGGTCCCTGGATTCTGTTGTTACCACTGTTGTTTTACACACTCAGTATCCTCAGTATTCTGGTAATGGTGATATGCACATGCAGTCCCGTTGAGACATAAACAAGGTATGCCCTTTCTTAATAAGACATTAAATTCGGCATTACATAACTACCCTATTTATAATAATGTAATTATTATAAGTGTTCACTTGAGTGAAAGACGTGATAGACAAATGATACAACTCGGTGGACCATAAAGAAGAATGGCTGCTGGACAGAGCTCTGAAAAAAAAAAAAAAAAAAAAAAATCCAAACAAAGACTTATCCTGTTGCTCCACCAATGATGGTCTTGTTGTCAAGAGTGAGTTCTGCTTCAGCGGGTAGCGTAATGGTGGTCCATCTATTGGATTAGTGGAGGGATTTCACTGTGGTATTAATCTGAGAAGACAGCAGGCGGCCCGGGCTGGGCTCACACTGAGCTGTTGTGTCTCTCAGTCTCTGGCTGTCACTCAACTCGCTGTTTCGCCTTCGTCGGACAAGCAGGACACAGCTCGCCGGCCATGAACCTTTTCTGCTTTTCACTGGTAGGACACACATACTGTAGATTTTTGTCTCTGTGCGTGAATGGATGAGCAGGTGGTTGAAATGTGAGCAAGCAAAACAGCTGTGCATGAGCCAGAGCTGGTTGTGTGAAGAGGTGTAATTGTGGGCAGATATTTGAAAGGTTATTGTTACACTGTCAAACCACAGAGGGAAACTCCCAGACAGAGAGAGAGAGATCTTGTTTGCAGACTAGACAAGACTAGAATGACTTCCTATTAAAGAGCTGCTGCATTCGTACCATTCACTTCTTAACTGTCTCTAAACGTAAAATTGCTCCTCTAGACTCATCTTCTTTATTAGATTTTGCAATCGACTTGCTGAATAAGTGTGAGCGTGCAGGGAAACTATTGATATGAGGCAACGGGGGTGAACATGCTTGTGTGTTGACACACGCACACACACACACACAGACACACACGCGCGCACATGCACTACTCACACATATGGTCCCTCAGATGCCACTACAGCTGTCACAGCGCACGTGGGCACAAGGAAATGTATGCAGAAAGGCATCTTTAGACAGATGTTGGGGATGCTGGCGAGTGCTCAGGATTATTACCCTACGTCTTGCAGCTGTAAACAGAGGCTTGGGCTGCAATGACACTGGCTTCCCTCTCTCTCTCACTCGGACCACTGTTATGCTGCATCACGTGCGCGGTTTCCTCATGTGCACACACAAGCGTGTATGCAAAATGGTTACATGCAAAGATTCTTGTGTTGTTCAGTTTGGAAAATGGGCCACGGTGGAGTAAATGATGCTGTACCACATGGGATGAATACAGTTTGCTTCTAACAAACAGACTGAGTGATGTATGGAGTTGAAAGAGTGAGAGGTTAGCACTGCTACCTGCACATGCAGATCTGGGTTCGACCCCTGAGTCCGCGGTACAGTACAAAGCTAGTAAGATGGTGGATGGATGGATAATTGAAGGGACTGGACTGTGCAAGGGAAGAGAAAGTGGATGCAAAGCAGAAAAGAATAGAGCATGGGGAAGGAGTTTTTCTGTCAGTGTTCAACAAAATCTTCTGGAAAGTCTTTGCTAAACTAAGCACCCAGCCTAAAATAGAACCAGGAAGATCAATGTTTAAACAGAGCAGAGCAAACTCATGACAGAACTAAAAACATAACAAACACTTGAAACAAAAAAAACCCATTTCTTTATCAAAACCGACACATCAGCAATAATTCAGTTATTTGTCATATCCTTGATTACTTGATCTTTATTACACTGCACAAATTAGCTCAAAGTTACAATCTGGTTGGGAGTATATTTCCCTACGTGACTGATGCTGCTGTACATGTTCCCGGTTCAGTGAACTACATAAACAAAGTGAAAACAAACTAAAATGATTGTCCGCCTGGTCACAGAAAAGATGCCATGGCACCATTAAGGCGAGACTACTGGTCAGTCGTTCCTAGAAGGAATCCACGGACGTACAGACACATATTAATCTGCTCTGAAATCTGGTCTGAGAAATTCCAATCCAATCCCATTTCATTTGTGGCTGACAAGCAGCATGTAGGGGAGCTTTGGTGCAGCATTAGCGACACACCCCCACGGTCACATCAAATCCTCACAACTCGAACTGTGATGCTCTGCATCTCATCAATCAGAGACAAATATTAATGTGATCTATGAGTTTTCCTCGTTTAAGCCTGGAAAAACCATCACCGTGTGAACTTTAAACCAACGAGCGATCACCTATTGAACCCTCTCGATACATTCCTATGAACTACACTGCAGATTTAATCCAATAGGATGGATGAAATCCATTCATGAATTGTCTTGCATTTGGATTTTTTTTTATATCAGCTACGTATGCGTGTGTGTGTGTGTGTCCACATGTCTTCAGGAGGGGTCTATGGACAGCCTGTACGAGGCAGTGCAGAGCTCGGCTGATGGCCCGCCCCCGCCCATTCCCAGCCGCTCCTGCAGCCGCTCCTGCAGCCGCTCCTGCAGCCCGGCTGTCCTGCTGGAGGAAAACACAAAATGGCGAGGCTCTGGCAGATCCATTTCCATGGTGAGAGGAAAATGTGGAGGAATTAATGACAAATTTGTGTCCGTGTCCATGCCCATGCGAGACCATGCGAGACCTGTGAGCAGATCGCATGGGGTCCCTTCTCAGAGGAATTGGGGAGTTTTGTGCTCCCACCCACCAACTACAAACAAGTACAAAACAAAGCTGATTATGAAATGATGGGCAGAGCCAGATGACAGCCGCTGCTGCTTCTGCTGCAATTTGCTGCGTTTTTGAAGAGAATTATTATGTAGTCACTGAGTCCTCGCATGACTGCTGAAAACTTATAATTTATCTATAAAGTCCATTGCGATTACGACATGTAAGGTTACGTATTTTGTGTGCAACATCTGAAATTCCATTTGTTTACGCCCAGGATATGCCTCAGACGCAGGGGATCAACAACAACAAAAAGAAAAGAAGGTGAGTTCAGCAGAGGACAAAAACACCGAAACTAAACCACACAGGCTCTGAGCTCACAGATTATTCTTGTTTACATTGTGTCTGGTGGTGAACAGAAACTTAACCTTTGTCAGAAAGACTGAAATCCTGCCAATAGTCCAGGCATCGTGTTTCAGTTTCTTTTGTCGGATGTGCGTGCGAGCCACTGCCAAAATCCACCATGCAAGTGAAAGGGGCTTTCGACACAGAGTAATAACATGGCTTGAAAAGCTCCCAGTTTATTTTCACTTGGGGGTTAATACTGTAAATCCTTCCGGTGGCACAGCATTGCTCTTCAGCATCCTTGTCTGCACCTCTTATGGCCAATCACACGATGATTCCACTGGTACCGACACCATACCGTCAAGACACCATTGTGCTTTTGTTTCACCATAGATGTAGATTATATATATATATATATATATATATATATATATTGCAATAATTGGTAATGAATGCATTTTGAAAAGGAGGGCCCTGCAGACTGTTGGTGCAGCAGGAGGCAGATTATGGCTTTGGGTTAGTTGGACTAAGCGGATTCAAGGCCCACCTACTTAGTCCCCAGTAGCCTCAACACCTTTACTCCCCCGGCTTTGCTCTGCAAGAAAACGCGACTTTGTGGTTACAGCGTGGCTCCTCGGCCCCAGAGGAAATGTATCTCACGCTTTTGCACAGGGTACCTCCGAATAACATCAGTCTCTTTGCTCTGGCCGAGACTTGAGCCTTTACCCACACGTTCTGTGGTTTATGTGCTTTTGCTCTTTGCTGAGGGTCTTTCTCACACTTGTAATGAACGGCTGCACACATCTAAAACACAGCAATAGCCCAGGCTTGGTTTGTCATGTCAATTTCTTTGTCGACTCTTCTTTCAGAACACATATATCCAAATCGGCATCAGATAATGAAACACTTGGTGAGTATAAACTGTTGCGTTTGGTTTTCTGAGCTCAGAGATTAGATATCACAAAGATATAGCAACCAAGATGATAAAACCAACATCAGCATGTTAACACAAACATGCTGGTGCCCGTATCACAAACCTCCTGAGAGATATTGTTAAAATAAGTCATCTTTTTGAAAGCCGATGAAAAAAATACCAATGTCTTTTATTTCGATCTAAACCTCTGCTAACCCACAGTGCTGAATGCCCGTGACTGGGAAACAATTTCATTCACTCTGATTTATCTCTGTGACCTCAGTTTACCCAGACTTTTCCCTCAAAATCCTCAACGTTTGTGATTTGTCTCCCTCCGCGGTAGATAACCCCAGCTGTAATACCGCGGTCTGGCAGCCGGCCAGGAGCCGGGAAGATTTAGTCCACATCACCAACAGTCACAATGAAGGTAAATGGGAAATAAATAGGTTAAGCTCATGCCAGCGTTCATTTGGAATCTCGGCAAGATTTGATCCAGTTTCTTTCAGTCGATGTGGCAAAAACTTCTGTGCCGTTTATTCTCAGAGTTTAATATAAACTCATAAATTGAACTTTGTTGCACTGGCCCGTAATGATTGGACACAATGCAAAACACATACCATTCGTAGGACTTTTCTTCCCACTGAAGATCCAACGGTCAGCTGGGATTCAACTAACTCAGACTGCTGATGCTTTGTATCGGCTTCACATACACTGTCAATGTCAATACACATCTACGCATAAAGAGCATTGTGTTTTTTGTCTGTCAACACTTTGATTGGGAGCACCTTAGGAAACAATCCCTGAGAGGCTTTAACAATTTGTGAGTTTGCCCTCTAATCTTGTAATCTCGTGTTCCTCGTAGAGTTGAGGAAGGCCAAACACAGGACAGAAAACAGAGAGGGGAAAGCAGTGCATCATTCTGGGACAAAGAAAAAAGAGAAACCGCCATCGAGCCAGGTGAGAAAACAGAAAATCTAGAGCATGCAGATATGTTTTATCAATAGAAATGATTTTGATGCTGACGACTCAATGTTATGTTCTACTTACGTTTTATCATTCAGTAACAGAAACCTTTGAGGTTTCGGTCATGGTTACTCAAATGGGCACGCGTGGGGGGGGGGGGGGGGGGGGGGGGGTTGGGCTACCCTGCCATCAATACAACAATACAAACAAACCGTTGTTTGTTCAAGGGGTGACTTGTCTGCGACCCCCAGAGAGCCTCTAGCTTAAATAACCCAATCATTTAATGCAAACTGGATTTATTGCAGTGCAGATGGTCCAAAGTGGGTACCGCCTCTGTGTAATCTCAGGACCACATGGTGTTTAGATATGAAAACAAGAGGAGGGCGGTCTGTGCATCTCGCTCTGTTTGTTTGGGGTGAGGAGGGCTTAGAGGGCCTCATGCCAGGTCACCCTGCGCTGCTTCGCACTAATGCCCATCATAGTGAGAAGCAAACAAAACTGAGCTTGCCAGCAGTGGCTCAGCTGCTGGTCGCACTTCACAACTTGTCGAAAGAACCAGTGACCTAAATGAGATTTGGCAGGAGTTACAGCAGCTGTGTGAGGAACAGCAGCACTGGAGCAAAATACTGGCACCCGCATTTCAGAGTGTGCAGCATTTGTGAATTGGCTATAAAAACAAACTACATTTACTTTGAGACTTTTCTTGTTTGAGAAGCTGTTTGCAGAGGTGACACCATAATTCTATGCATCATCATCATTATCTGACTTACTTATGGACTGTGGGGGAAGCCAGGGGGAAGACGTTGCAAAGCACCAGTCTACCATGTCGCCTTAAGACCGTGTGTGTCAGTGCAGAATATTTCTGACAGCAACCTGAGACATGAGCTGCGTGACACGAGAATGGGGAGGCAAATCCAAACGGGCACATGAATGTTTTAACTCAGCGTGTGATATAAACAGGGGGACATTTTAGAGCTGTAGGGATAAAAGAATTTATGCATGTCTACATGTTTTGCATCTCTTCAGGGTGCCCATGCCAATGGTGCGGCAACGGAATCGAAACCAACAGTCAAAAGAAACCAGAAACCTGGGAAGAAGTCGGGTGGAAAAAATGTGAAAGAGGGCTCAAAGAAAAATCACAACATCGGTAAGATACCGTTCGCCCCTCCTCTGTCAGTCCAAGAGCCTCGTTTGACCTCTTGGATGATGCAGCGGTGAAGCCATGACTAAACTCAATTTGTGCTTTCAGTAGCGGAAGAGCATCATTTATCAGGCTGTCACAACTGTAGTTTGTGGGTTTTCTTGACTTCTTAATAACACTTCTGCTTTTTGATGTTGCAACATCTTCAGTGTAGGTGTCTGTGCTCTCGAGACTGTGAGAGAGAGAGAGAGAGAGAGAGAAAGAGAGAGGGAGAAAGGGAGAGATGCTTTACATCAAGCAAACACCCATTCAAACGGCACTAACTGTAGGGCTGACATTACTTACTCTTCACCTTACTCCATAAGAGCTCAGATTGGTCTGATTATTCAGTTTCACATTTTAGTCCGTTCACTTTCAGACACTGACAGAAAGTATATTTAAAAAGTATATCTTTCCAACTCATTTCCAGGACAAACAGTTTTGGACACATTACCGCCACCACCACCACAGAACTATGATTCAACCTCTGACGTAATGAGCAGATTTTGGCAGAGACCTCAACATGACGCAGCAATCTCTGATTGCAGTTCAGAGGAGATGGTGCAAGCCTTCCTCAGAAAGATGTCGAATGTTCATTCAGAGTTTTTCCTCCTGTCTCCCCTCACAGCACACGCCCCAGCTTGCGCCATGAGCCCACCCGTGGGACCCCACTACCTGGATGTGCCGTACAGGTCTGACAGGAGACCCTACACGGGCAAGTCCTCCACCCTCCCCGCTCAGGAGAACACCACCCCAGGCCGCTGCACAGAGATGGCCTCCCTGCCGGGCGGGGCCACGCCCACCCACGTCCGCCACCAGCGTTGGAGCAACCCGGGCGAGGGTAGCCCGGCCTGGGGAGGCATGCCGCACACCTGCCGCCGGCCACTCACCGAGTACCGAGTGTACTCCCACGACCTCGCCATGCCGCCTGGCAGAGAGTGGGAGGGGAGGCAGCAGCAAGCGGGCTCAAAGGACGGCAGTCTGAAACGGGACTGTAAACCCCAGATTCCCCCAAAGGTGCCGAGATCCGTCACAGACGTGGATCTATCAGAGCCCAGTGTAAGTTCCTGCTGATGGAGTATTTGTTGTTGGTCCTTGGCAAAGACATGGGTCACAGCGCGTGCTGTATTGTGAACATCACAGAGCACAAAAAGAATAACAGTTTTATTATTATGATTAACAATTATTACAAATTAATAATAATAATAGTAATAATAATAAAAATGGTGCCTTTTTAATCTCTTGTGCTTCACATGCTGCTATTTTAGCTCTATATATGTACCTCTAAAGGTCATGACAACATTGAGCAATTTTGGTATCATAAACCAACCACCTAACCCAAATTGTGATTTTCAGTTTTTTATCAAAGGGGAAAAAACGCTTTTATCGTGGTTTTGCTCAACAGCCGATTCCAAAGATGAGAGGCAGGTCCAAAAACATCCTCACATCTTACATCCTACATCATAGATAGATTTTGTGCGATGAAATTGAAGTTGAAAAATGGAAAATCTGAAAAGTGACAGAATGTAAAATGCAAGTGACAGGGAAGCCATAACACCACCACCTACAAAACATGTGTCCGATCAGGTACTCAAGTAAATGAAGAACTGAACTGAAGCAGTTTTGGTGAAATGGCAGTGTATGTGCTCCTTGTGATACCTCAATATCTCAGACAAATAGTTCTTTAAGCATAAAGTCACACAATCATTCATTGAAGTGTGGCAGGTTAGACAGCCAGTCAAAGTAAAGCACAGACAGATGTCTAACAGATCTGTGCCGAAACGGACTGGAATATTGGAGCACAAAATATGATTTTGAGAGCTTTTGAAATAGCATCTGGGACATTTCTGATGAAACCAATGTTCCATAGCTTCTATGTTATCGCTAGAGAACAAAGGTAAATAATCCATTCTTTATTTTATGATAATTTAATAGTTTCAGTGATTTAATCCTCCTACTAATCTAGTGGCAGGTCTTTGCTGTCACATCATATCATAAGAAAGAAACATTTGTAGTCAGTATTATGATCACTACATCAATGTTAGACTCACATAGGAAACTCTAGCCACCTCCAGTGACTTGCTGGTTTATCTGGAAAGCTCATGGCAGATTGACCCAAAGGTCAGCGCCCTTGCGTGCGCTTGACATCACCGAGCGTAAGACCTCCGCCGATACGCTGCACGCACGTGCCACATGTGAGGCGAATCAGTTGCTGAAGCTTAGCATGACTTCGGAGAAAATTGTCCAAGATGAAAGGGATGATCCCGTGCCGAGATTACAAGATCCCTATAGATCTATAGTGTCAATGGTTCTTAGAGATAATGTGTCACATCGATGGACATGAAGCCTCTCAAGAGTATGCACAGAGACAGTGCAGAGGTTAAATCTCTTTCTTTCCCTTGCTCTTCGTTAGCTCAGCAGCTAGCAGCTGCTGCAAGGAAGAAAACTTTAAATTATACCTTCCTCTTAACAGTAGCTGCCTCTTAGCAGTGAGAGATCCTTAGCCATAATTCTAAAATTCATCCTATAACGTACAAATCTAGTGGAAATGAAGCGGCATTTAATCAAAAAAAAAGAAACAGTTCTATCGTTTTCTCCAGTTTTGTTGGAAAACTACTCATGATCCTCCCCTAATAATGCTTGTTTCAGCAATGACCCAGTGACGATTTTAAGGAGCAGACTTATTTTGAACTCAGATGAACAACTGCCTCACCAGGGAGCTTCTGGAGTAATAGATTAGGAACTTTAATCTGGATTGAGAGGAGTTTATGGGTGATTGAGAGACGTGGGATTAGGCATTGGTTTTGTCTTTAGATTTCCCTTTTCTTCAGACTGACACAATTTAACAGAGCGGCAAATTCCCTATCTATCTATCTATCTATCTATCTATCTATCTATCTATCTATCTATCTATCTATCTATCTATCTATCTATCTATCTATCTATCTATCTATCTATCTATCTATCTATCTATCTATCTATCTATCTATCTATCTATCTATCTATCTATCTATCTATCTATCTATCTATCTATCTATCTATCTATCTATCTATCTATCTGTCTATCTGTCTATCTGTCTGTCTGTCTGTCTGTCTGTCTGTCTGTCTGTCTGTCTATCTATCTATCTATCTATCTATCTATCTATCTATCTATCTCAATGCTATCAATGCGATCTGAATAATGAGTGGAGATGTTAAAATACACTCATATAACTTTCATTTTTGCTAATTTTCCAGACCCTTTGGTGATCTTATCCTGTCTATACAACTTTGAAATTCCTAAAACAATGACATAGTGAGACCCTGCTGGGTTCATCACTTTATCTGCCCTATAGGCTGATCCACTTTTTCTTCATAAAATTGACAATTTATCTACTTTGAAAGCAGATACTTTCCTAATAGCCTGTGTTTGTCTACATTTACACATTTTCTGAAGCTTCAATTCGTTGGTTTTCTCTCTGATGTCAAATTTCCACTGGAATATTGCAGAGGCCATGTTTGGTGGATGGTAATTTTGTGGTTTCCGTCTCCGACTGAGATCAGAAATCTCTTGATAAAGGTTCCAACAGTTCAGTGTTTCTAAGACAAAAAAATTGAAACGCTTCCACTTCCATATTGAGAGTAGAGGCCAACCGGAAAGTGTTTCGACACAGCAAAGTTGCCACTTTCAGCTGTTCCTTTGTCATACATCAGCACTTCCTCAAAAACAATAACCCCACATGAAGAAATGAATGTGCATGTGTAATTACTGTGGCATCATTTACCATCAGTGACTTCCCCTTTTCTAACAATGGGACATTTTTAGGGATATTGTACGTGATTGACAAATTTCCACATTTTTATACCTTCTGAAATGATCACAGCGTATTTTGTTGTAAAATCTTTGAGTATGTAAAATAATTGTGCTGCTGGCTTGTGTGTTTCTAACGCTAACCCCAATGATGAGAGATTAGATTTAAGTCAAACCTGGTCTCCTCACTACGTCAACACAGTAGCAAATATACCACATGCTCGGTCTCTAACTCTGATAAATAGTCAACAGAATCAATGCGAAATAACCACTGTTCCTGGAAGTGGTTCTCAATGTTTGTGTTGACGGGTTACAAAATGCACACTTAGATGCTTGTATTTTTCCCCCTTCAAAGCAGTTCTGCTTCAAATGACACTATGTCAATTGCCTCACATCCTGTGTGTGAGGAAGTGGCCCAGCCAGCACATCAGACAGACAGAGCGTTAGTTAACACTTCACTGTCAGCAGAGTGGGTTGAAGACCAAAGAGGAGCAAGAGCTGAACATTAAAAACAGGGGAAAATGTTACAGAGGGCGGCATCCAATGTGTCAGATAAGGCAAAGAGCTGCAAGCCGAAGGTAGGTGAAAATCTAAAGGATGTTTGGCAAAAATGTAATATTTGGTCAAGATGCCCAAAGGTGACTTTTGACATGGTTACTTAAAAGCAACTGAGTATTTCATCTCAAGGGACAGAAATAGACGCTAAATCGACAATGCAGTTAACCTGAATTTCTTAAAAAGGCCTTGAAAATAAAAACTTGACAGGCATAATTTTGAAACGGTAAAGAATAACTGAACACTCAAAGATCTTCATTGAGACCTTCTTTACATTGATACAGCAGGTAAGCAGAATGGCAGCGTCAGTGTAGTGTGATGTAGCTCTAGAGTGTTGTCCCCGCTGCTGCGTTTGTACACAGTCGCGCATAATGTGGGCTTGGCAGCTGACACTGCATTAAATCAATCCACAGGGCCGTCTAGGAGTATGGAGCTCATATTTAACCAGGATTTATAGGGATTATTCGTTTATATAATTATTTTGGTGCTCTGCTGTAGAGGGAGATTATAATGACTTTCAGTTTTATGAAAAATTGGGGAGGGGGGGGGGGGGGGGGGGGGGGGCGGGACACAGGGATAGAATTAATACAGAGCCAGACTGAGACCCTGTCACCAGTGTTAAATACTGAACAGGTTTGCTGTGTGGAGTCCAACAGTCTCTCCACTGCCACATAAAGAGCTACGCCATTGAGCTCACCACTGAAAAAAAAGAACACATTTTGTAAGCTTACGTTTCGACACTCGGATTGAGCGTCGGACTGAACCTCGGACTGAATGTTCACTGCAAAAAGTTGCAATTAAACTGCAGACAACTACGTAACATTTGACGAAGACAACTGACTCCACCTGAAAGCGTCAGTGCTCATCACTGTTCATGTCAAAGATGCCGCGTGTTTGTGAATAGATTTGACTTTTCAGATATCGGGGACGCAGATTCAGGAGTAGAATGGCTCCACATCATGTGAAGCTGTTCAATCTTGGCACACACAGTCACACACACACACACACAAACACACACACACACAGAGTGACAGGTGTCTCTGTGACTCTCCCACAGCGCTCCACAAGCTTCGGCAGGTTCGAGGGTCTCAGACACCACACCCCGCCAGCCAAACCGGAGGAGAATGGAACAACAGTGGTGTGTAGTTTTTTTTCTGTTGTGCATGTTGAAAACATGACTCTGAATCAGACTCCTGTTGGGAAAAACCCTACCACGCAGGAAGTCATGCATACTGCTCAATCCTGGAGCAGAAGCACAAAGTGCGTGGACGCAGGAGAAACCCGAGGAGCTGATTTCTAAATGTGTGTTTCTTCAATATTGCGAATGTGCTGACCCAGCTCTCCTCGTACAGCTCACAGAAGAATGTGAGAGTCCGGACCCAAACAAGTCAGCCGGACTCGGGAAGAAGATGAAGGCCATCTCGTTGACCATGCGCAGAAAAATGGGCAAAAAGCATGCAAAGTCCCTGTCTGAGGAGACAGTAAGTCATTAGAAAATAGACACACATGCAGCCACCAGTTTCCAAATCATCTTGACATCATTCATTAATAAGAAAATGTTATATGCGCCAGTAAAAGCCCCGACCTGTCTCACTTACAGCAAACCTCTGCTCTGTTTTTCACCAGAAAGTTATCGCTTGCATAGCTTACGAAACCCACATCCTTCAACAGGACGCTGATGCCGCTGCTGGCAATCTTTGTCACGCAGCACTCTGACCTACGCTGAGAGCATCTTCCTGTAGCTTTGCGCTTTACTGTAACCCAGATGGAGCGATAAGATGAAATGATGGACTGGTTGTGTCACTTTCACAGCCTACGTCCCTACCTGTCACTCTCTGTTCGACTGCTGATCTCGCTGACTATCGCTTTCACGTGGAATGACTAGATCTGTTTTCACACTCTTTTGACACATTTTGTCTGGGATTGCAGATAAGATGAAGATTTGTCATCTAAACAAAACAAAACAAAACAAAACAAAAAACAACAAAAACAACAAACTTGCATGTGTTTTTTCTTTTTCCCTCTCAGGGTGATGACACAGACAAAGACGCGGAGGCAGAGGCAGAGACAGAGAGCGGTGCTCCGGCCGAGAAGAACTCTGCAAAGACAAGCAACTCGTTAGAGAGTCTTTACAGTGGACAGAGCTCCTCTAGTGAGTATCTGCACCCACGATACACAGGCCGGAGAGTCCTGGGTGGTAACTTAACATCAATGCTCTGTGTTGCCTTTGTGGGCTCAGGTGGTGTGACCAGTGAGTCCAATGGCTCAGGTCAGAGAGACAGTCTGAGGCTGGAGGAGGACGGGTCCTATCAGGGACAGTTCTGCGGCAGAGCTCGTGTACACACAGACTTCGTCCCTAGCCCGTACGACACGGATTCCCTCAAACTCAAGGTGAGGCTCGTCACGCTTTGCGTGCAGACACAATGAGATGTACTGATGTGAACGATAGCTCACTGCAGATTCCAAACTCACACCTCAAAATGCTGTGATTAATCCCATCACGCAGTCCATTAACTTAAACTAATGTAACTGTAGGTGTATTGTAAAACAGTTCCCTGAATCACGCTG
This sequence comes from Karalla daura, assembly GCA_029224185.1. Classification (NCBI taxonomy): domain Eukaryota; kingdom Metazoa; phylum Chordata; class Actinopteri; order Chaetodontiformes; family Leiognathidae; genus Karalla; species Karalla daura. The sequence continues at coordinate 7,257,638 of CM055198.1, forward strand.
ATCTAACTCCCTCCTCAGGTCGGTGACATTATCAACATCATTAGCAAGCCTCCGATGGGCATCTGGACGGGCATGCTGAACAACAAGGTGGGGAACTTCAAGTTCATCTACGTGGATGTCATGGTGGAGAAGGAGGAAGAGGAAGCTGCTCCCAAGATCAGACAACAGAAGCTGTGCAAAAGACCTCGCCCCAAAACGCTGCTGGAGCTGCTGGAGCGACTGAATCTGGAGGTGAGGACACCTGCGTTTTGTTTCTGCACACAATGTTCTTCATAATCGCGTGCCCGTCGAAGGTGCGGCGATAACGAATGTGTGTTGTCCTGCGACATACCTCTGTAAACGTGTTAGACGGGATTGTGATCTGAACCCGATCTGAATCGAGATGGCCTCCTCTGCTTGTTGTCGTGGCAGGAGTATGCCTCTGCCCTGCTGCTGAACGGATACCAGACAGTGGAGGACCTGCTGCACCTGCAGGAGAAGCACCTGATCGAACTGAACGTCAAAGACCCCGAGCACAGACGCAGGCTTCTCACGGCAGCCGAATACCGCTACACAGAAGGTGAAGGGCGCGACTATGTTATCAACATGATGTAAAATGTGAAATGACAGTTCGACAAGGTGCCAGCATGTTTGGATTTTAGCCAGGATGCTGGTACCGAAGCAGCTATTTGTCCTTCTGTGTCATGTCAGTTTCGCCCTGATTAATCACGGATCTCCATCCATCCATTATCATACCCGCTTTGCACCAAGTGATAGAGATTCAATCCATCTAACAGTGAGGCCAAAGTCACTATGACTTTTTTTTTTTTTTTTACCACAAATGTCATTGATAATGGCACAGAAGTTATTAATATAAATAGTGTCCTATGACCTATATTTGCCTGCTAATTAAAGTTTTGTGGACAGGCCTCCATGTCACCTGTTATAGACTCTCTGAAGTTTTGGCCCCAAAATGCAAACAAACCTGCACTCAATGCTCCCTAGTTCCTGATGCAGTCCTGATGCGGCCTCAACCTTTTAACCCAGGTTAAATACCTGTTACACCCGTTAGAGCAGACGCACCTTGGTATTCATTTATCAGCTATCAGAAATTAGCTTTCTCTAATAGCTCGACAATCAAACTCCTCTGTACCTAAAAGTGTCATGGTGTTGCAGAGACGCTTTAAATATCTTGATACACAAAGTTACTTATACAAAGTGCACCCATACTTTATTATTATTAAACATAACTAGACACAATCTCCACTTATCCATCATCTTTGGGTTTTACCAACATGGCTCAAAATGATTTTCCAATTCCCCTCTGCTTGAGAAATATAAGTATGTGTTATTTTCTCTATTTCTGAGAATGCGACACAGGTGAAATTGTGATGCGAAATGTGAAACACCAAAGACATGCATTCTGCACGTTGTTAGAGGCTTATCAGCGATTTCCTGTTACTCAGATAGAAAGTGCTTAATAGGGCAAAAGGTGTTCCTGTAATCTGATGCAGGAGCCTGATTAGCGCATATCCTGCATGAATGAAAACAAAACCACTTGCTGGGCTGAAAAGGGAACAACATTCACGACTCGGTTTTGTTCAGACTCTGCCTGCCTCTTTGCATTTGAGCCTGTAGCTTGTTCTCTGAGATTTTGTTCTTTTTTTCCGTTTTGGGTGACAGTTTGACTAAAACAGATGGCAGAGGCTGTGGCGTGCCCCTGCTGACCCCGATGACTCACATGAGAAGCCAGTAATTTAATCAAGCAGAACTCCCATTAGTTTAGTGGTTCGGCAACCTGGACATGGGGATTAGTAGCTTCCATCAGGGGAGTAGGAATATGAAAGAATGGTGTGATATTTTGTGATAGAGAGAAATTAAAAGTCAGCGAGGGCATTTTGAGGTGTTGTATTGAAAACCTTTGAGCCACTGGGCGGCCAAATCCTTTTTACATTTGCAGGAAAACACAGATTTAAATGTCTGTTGCGATCGGAATATCAGGACGCCTGGTTGATTTGCGTTTGCGTTGTGGCTGCAGGTGAGGACCTCAGGGAGGAGGAGGAGCTCAAGTCGTCCCGCAGCTTACAGGAGGAAGACAGCGACTGTCCCAGAGACTCGGGCTGCTTCATCCCGTCTGAATGCTCAGACGGCAAGGAGGATGCAGAGCAGCTCACAGACACCGTGGATTCGTAACGCAATTAATTTATAGATGGATACTTTGACATTTGGGATCGTCTCGAGTGCTTGCGACATTCGTCTCTTCATTTCTTGTTCAAAATGTCCATAACCTTTCAGTTCTGACAAGCTTTCCTGATGTAGCAGCATTTTACAAGTGTGATACGTTTAGAAAGAACACACGTCCAGTTCTAAATGTCATCTTATCCTTTAGTCACTTTATTAAGATAATAATCAAGATGTATTATTTGATTTTTTTATTTTATGTTGTTAAAAAGGCGACATTTTATTGATTCAATGTCACTTGTATTTATTGCAATCTAATTCACTCAGTGTTTTTCCAATAAAGCCTTTATTTATCGCATCTTTTGACCTCTTGTCAAAATCCAGTCTCAGACTAACATCCCATGTGATTTTCTTGTTCCCATGAAGTACTGTTGATAGTGGTGAAAGGAAATGTTTGCGATGGGTTGGAATGATCCGTACATGCCCAAATCTTGCCTATAATGTATACTGTATAATAAAATGAAAATGTTATTTTCTGAATATGTGCATGTGTGTGTGTGAGAGAACATGCGAGAGGCAGTCTGTGTGGTGTCACTGTTTCAACAACTTTTTGTAAATAAATCCAAGAAATAAAATGACTCAAGACTTTTTTTTCCCCATCATAACTTGCTTGCTGGACACAACCAATAATAAACTCATTATAAATTATTAAAATACACAACAAAAATACAAACGATGAAAAGAACAGAAGTCTTCTTGAAGGGGTGTTTTTTGAGCACTGGACGTCTAGGAGGACAGAGAGCCTGAGTTTCTAATTTGTTTGAGTGTTCCAAAGAGACAGAGAGGATGAGGGTGAGTTGGACAGAAGACAACCTGACACAACTGTTCTCTCTCCCTTTGAAGCATGGCTGGCCGGTATCACACACTTAAAAACACATGGACTGTCTTATTTATGTCTCCCTGTTATTTGCACCAATATCATGATCACAGCAAGCTACAACGAGTTGCAAACGATTGGTTGTAAAAGAAAAAAAATGCAGGGGCATCCCTTCAGATCAGACAGCAGGCATCCCATGTACGGAGTGTACAGTCCTTTGCAGCGGTCCCAGTACGATTCCTGTTGGCCATTTGCTCCATGTCCTCCCCCCTCTCCCTCTCCCAATATGCTGCCACTCTCCAGCTGTCCCATCATTAAAGAGGAGGAGCAGGTCAGAACATTAAGGCGTAATGTTATAGCAGTGTTTTCATTTCACATATTTTAAGGTTATCATAAAACATTTTTAGAAAGTTTCAGAGAACATCCTTTCAAAACATTATGGGAATTTAAAAAAAACTTCCAACAAAAACACTCAATCAAATCATTAGGGTAATGTTATAGCAATATTCTTGTTCAACATTTTATCACAATCAAAAACAATGAAAAATCTCTGCAGTACAACTGGTTAATGCTTTCTCATTAGATTCCCATTAAACTTAAGGAATTGAGATGTTTGCACATGTGACCAGGAAAAGTGTGTGTTTCCACTGTCTGTGGCAGTGTTGTCAAAAAAGACATTTTGGGAAGAAATTCAACATTAGACATAAAACTACATTTACAACTACCATATCACATTTCTATCAGTTATCTACCCAGCTAACTGTAATATAAGAAAAAAGCACAGGTTATCTTTAGCCCTGCTAATGGCCAATAGAGTCATTGCAATGGTTTAGAAAGTGGTGGATAGACCAAGGACAGGTGAATGACTTTCAGAATGATTGTCAACTCTGCCTTTTGAAAAAATCATGTATGAAATCAGGTAAGCAACCAGTCTTTCATAACATCCGATGGAGCTGATGGATGATGATAAGTTTACTACTGACAACCAAAGCCCAAACCTTGAGCAATTGAAGATTAAACTGGATGAGAAAAGCAGAGCTGAGACGCCGAGCTTTACTTTACTGCACCTCAGAGACAGAAGCAGCTCCTTGAGGAGAAAAAGAAACATGGAGAAAAAACATCAAAAAAACATCATGAGTAGAAGAGTAAGAGAAGAAGAAACTGTACAATGAAACAGTTTCATGAAGATAAAAAGTGGAGGAGAACTGAGTGAACTTAGAGACAAGTATGAAGCTGCCCCAGGACAAAAAGAAGAAACAGCCAGAGAAAACAAAAGCACACCTCAGAGACAACAGTAAAGAAGCTCTGAGAAGATAAAAAGAAACTGGAAAATCACACAACAGCAACAAAAGTGAAACAGGTCCAGGAGAAGAAGAAACTGCTTGTGAAAAATCACATCTTAGAGACACTGATAAAACTGCTACACACACACACAGAAATAAACTGCCATTCTAAAAAAACATTATATGTTGTGAAGCACTTTGTGAATTTTATTTCTGTGGAAGGTGTCCTATTGTCATCATTACCTTATTATTATCATTAGCATAGGTTTTGTTGTTGCTAAATTAATATAATCTGTCGTGCTTCGTTTACTTTCTTACACATTATTTCCATCATCTTGTTTAACAGTTCCGTTTCATCTTCTTTTCCTTTTGCTGTCCTGGCCCTTCTCGATTGGCTGAAAAAACCTCTACGTCATAAATTGTTGTGGCCTGCCGCAGGCGTTGCCGGGAAATGTAGTACTACGGTAACGTTCGCCGCTCTATCAAGGCGTCGACGTGTGAGTCATAAACTACATTACCCATCAGTCCTTCAGAGCAATGCAACATTGACGTGTAACAGTTGGTGGACAACTTCCCTTTTCGCAGCATCCACATCTCTGAAAGCCGGTGTCCTCATTTAAATACCAATTTTGTCATTTTTTCATTGTGACTGCCGACTCCCTGACGCCGCGTGACGATGTCGGGAGAGATTTCAATGATTGGTAAGTCGATTTTCAAATATTGTCAGACATTTCCTCCACTGACTGGATGCTAACACCTGAGCTAAGCGGCTACCCCCACCTGTCCGGCCGCCAGGCTCCGTCATCCTGGCCCTGTTCCTGGCCGGGTACCTGGGCCAGCAGTACCTGCCGCCCCCCAAGCCCCGGGTCATCGGCCTGGACCTGGGCACCACCTTCTGCTCGGTGGGCGTCTTCCACCCGGGCAGCGGGGAGGTGGAGGTGATAGCGGACGAGGAGGGCAGGAAGAGCATCCCCAGCGCAGTGTCGTTCACAGCCTCCGCTGTGCTGGCCGGCCACGAAGCCGTGGAGCTGGCCGACAGCAACCCGCACAACACGGTCTACGACGCCAAGAGGTTCATCGGGAAGCTGTTCGAGCCGGAGCTGCTGGAGCAGGAGAGCTCCAGGTACCCCTTCAAGGTGGGACACCTCTCCATCTCCATCTCCATCTCCATCTCCATCTCCATCCCTCTTGGAGCAGACGCTCATTACAAGATAATTACAAGCATAGCTAACCAGTAATAACGCCTCTGTAAGCACCAATCCTAGTGCTTGCTCATCTTTTCTTTTTATGGCACAGGCACACAAATTACGAATATATTTAGCATTCCGTGACCCATAACTGTCTGCGAATTGATCTGTGGCCGCCCCAATTCCGAGCACGTCACAGTCCCCATGGCAGAGGAAACACTCGCGTTAAGGTCCGGCCCTCTCGTCCAGGTGGTGGACAACAACGGCAGCGCGGAGTTCCTCATCTCCACCAACCACACGTTCGCCGTGAGCCCCGAGTTCGTGGGCTCCAGGCTGCTGCTGAGGATGAGGGAGATGGCGGAGCGGCAGCTGGGCGTGCCCGTCCAGCGGGCCGTCATCTCGGTGCCCGCCGAGTTCGACGAGAGGCAGAGGAACTACACCGTCAGGGCGGCCAACCTGGCCGGTGAGCCAGTGTACACACACACACGCGCGCACACACGCGCACGCACACGCACGCACACGCACACAGACTCCCCCCCCCCGTGTCCCCGTCCCTCCGCCGCGTGCCAACCCCCCCGAGCTTTGCCTTGCAGGCCTGGAGATCCTGCGCGTGATCAACGAGCCCACGGCGGCGGCCATGGCCTACGGCCTGCACAAGGCGGACGTGTTCAACGTGCTGGTGGTGGACCTCGGGGGAGGCACCCTGGACGTGTCTCTGCTCAACAAGCAGGGCGGCATGTTCCTCACCAGAGCCATGGCAGGTAACGTGTCCCCTCCCCTCCCCTCGCCTCCCCTCCCCTCGCTTCCCCTCCGGGTCCGCGAGCAGGGCCAGGAGCTGACGTAAGCCCATTGTTGTTGTCCGACGGGGGAAGAGCAGCTTTTGCGGGGAGCTTATCATATCATTCTGTCCTGCGCGCCTGATTGATTGAAGTGGAGTCGGATCGTAATGTGGGGGTCGGCCCGTTTCACAGAAACGGCTAAACGCGCGTTCAGGCAATAATCTGGTTTAATTTTAGCATGGCTAAACCGAATTAAAGGAGACCCATGGAACATTAGTTTCCATCAGAATCTCGTCGGAATTTATGTGTACATGATGATGACGTTTTTAGATCCCTGAAGGTGGCTCTTCATTTCAGGCCCCCCTCTTGTAGAGCGAGGCCGCAGTAGAGGCAGCGTTTTAAAGGGATGGTATTTTTGGCAGGGAACAACAAGCTGGGAGGTCAGGACTTCAGCCAGAGGCTGCTCCAGTACGCCACAGAGCGGGTGCGGCAGGAGTTCGGGGCCCCCCCCACCCTCAAAGAGGACATCCACCGGCTCCGTCAGGCGGTGGAGGCCGCCAAGCTCAACCTCACCTTCCAGCCCAGCGCCACCCTCCGTCTGGCCCTGCACCTGCAGCCGCGCCGCCAGCAGGCGTCCCAGCGGCCCGAGGGGGGCGCCCCAGAGCCCGTCCTCTTCCAGGCCACCATCAGCCGGCGGCTGTTCGAGGAGCTCAACGAGGACCTGTTCCAGAAGATCCTGGCTCCCGTGGAGACGGTGCTGGCCGAGGGCCACCTGGAGAGGGGGGACGTGGACGAGATCGTGCTGGTGGGAGGCTCCACCAGGATCCCGCGGATCAGGAGGCTCATCAGCCAGTACTTTGGGAAGGAGCCCAACACGTCGGTCGACCCGGACCTGGCCGTGGTGACCGGCGTGGCCATCCAGGCCGGCATCATGGGCGGCTCCTGGCCTCTACAGGTCAGCGCCATAGAAATCCCCAACAGACACCTGCGCAAGACGAACTTCAGCTAATCTCTGCCCGGCTTCGTTGCTCGGGCAGAGCCGCGTCACCCGTCCCCCGTCCCTCCACATGCTTCTCCGATTCAGCGCTACTAAAAGTGAAACCGGGCCCATGCACCTTCACCTGAATGAAGATGAGCGAGACACTCAGGTTTTTCCGCCCGAGGCGTGCGCAGAATTCCTCACCGAGGTGCAGCAGGTCTGCCGTACAGTTCATGCTCGTCATACGTGACGTTGTGCTAGCGGCTTGAGTAGAAACGGCGCAGTAAAACGCTGACAATGTGATGACGTTGGACCCTCCGGAAAGCTCGGCTTCTTTACCGAGTGTCAGTCACTGGTAGATACTTGGATGGTGTTCAATTCAGGGATCGGCCCCTCCTTCAATGGGGCCTGGAGACTCACCAGGAGGTATTTATTTATTTATTTATCCATTCCCAGGAAGCGTGCGAACGTGTGTGTGTGTGTGTGTGTGTGTGTGCGCGCGCGTCTGAAGCTGCTGCCTTCATGGCGTTCTAACCTTCCTCCATGGAAGGCCGGACGTGCGGGGCGGCTGCCCAGGAGGCCGCTCCCTTGATGAAATGCTGCACTCTAGTGGTCCCGTTCACAGCCTGCAGTTTGGCTCGGTTCATTTCAGGTCCACCGCAGTAACGAGGACGCCTCATAAATAGTCCCAACCCAACGGGGAGCAACGGGGGATGCGGTTGTGAGAAAGCCTTAACATTCGCAGTTCTGTACATTTTTCGAGTCATTCCCACCAAGTACCAGCCGCGTGACAGTGCCAAATGTCAGTCGTTGACGGCTGCGTCTTCTCATTGTGTTTCTGTGTCACGCTCCTGACCTATAACATCCTATGGTTGATATGTAAAGCGAACTGTGCCGCTTGTGTTTGGTATTGTACAAAATTGTACAAAAGTCCTCACGCCGAAAGGGAGAAACAAACAAACTATGAGACTAATGATCTATTTTTCTATCACGTTGTACTCACTGTTGGAAGTCCAGCCACCTAAAATGACGTGGAGAGTCTTAACTGCCAAGTTAAACGGCTCATTAAAGTATTTTAACTCCTGCCGTGCCTGTGTGCTCATTCGCATGTATTACCAAGATCCTCCAAGTGTTAACATGCTCATGCCCCCCCCCACCCCCCCCCAAAACACCACCAGTGAACAGCGGTATGAGAAGACATCTTTAATATTTACTTCCGAGGCACGGTAATACCCAGAACAGAGGAGGAGGAGAAACACAGAGGGCGGTCCGTCTGTCGACCCTGTGTGGCACCTGTAGCGTCCCTTCAGTAAGCTCAGAGCTTCCGCTTCACATTCGGCGCCCGCTCGGTTGGCGCCGCCGGCGCCGCGGGCTCGAGCCGCCGACCCGGAGGCGGGGCGGGGGAGGAGAGGCGGGGCTTCCGCCGCCGCCGCCACGTCCTCCTCCGAGCCGGCCGCAGCGTCTCACGCTGCGCTTCGCCCGTCCTGCGCGGTAGCGCGCTCGACACAGCACCGCACGCGGGGCTTTTGAAAAAAAAACAAAACAACAAAAAACAAAAAGATCTATGTGCCCAGCCAGAATACACACGATAAACATATTTAAAAACAGAGGAAATGAATCCAAACACATTCACATTGACCATAAAAAGACAGCACAAGTATCCCCCCCCTCCCCCTCCCCTCCCCACCCCCACCCCCGGATAAACCATTAGCACTAGTTCTCTGATCACACCCCGGAGCACAGCTCACACACAGCAGGTGATATGATCTCACATATACACGGACTAGTCCAAAGTTAGAGGGGTAGGAGGGAGGGAGGGGGAGGGAGGGGGGTGTATACAATACACCATGTGAACATTTCACGTGGGAGAGAAGGCAGGGCCTCTGTAAACAGCTTCTCCGAGTTCTTCGTCATTCTCTCGTAGTATAAATATCAACATTGGTAGGGGTAACGGCAGCCGGAGCATGGTGAGCTGCCGGCGTTAAGTCTCATGCGGCGAGAAAAAAACCCCAAAGCTCGTTAAAAAGAAATGACCTGCTAAGAGACTATCATGCGCAGTGGTTAAAAAGAAACCGGAGCAAAACAAAACAAAACTGCTTTGGAAAGTTAGCTTAACGTCAGAAAGAGCGCGGGGACGCGTCTCTTGAAAGAAGCAGGCATCGGCAGCTCTGAGGGGCCTCTCGGACTTTCAGATTCCAGGAAGGAGGAGGATGGGTTTGGCAATTTCCGCTGATCGAAAAAGTGTATGCATGCGCGCGTGTGTGTGTGTGCGTGCGTGTGTGTGTGTGTGTGTGTGTGTGTGTGTGTGTGCGTGTGTGTGTGTGTGTGTAGTCCCGGTGTGATATGCAGGAGGTCCGAGCCAACAGCGGTACGTGTATTTACAGAATGTACAGAGGGCGGCTGGGTGTGGGTTGGCGGTCTCCGGACTCGGGACGGGGGAGGGGGGGGCCGCGAGGGCGTCGTCTCCGCGTCAGTGGCCCGCGCCGCTGCTGCCGTAGTAGTCGTAGCCGTTGTCCGCGTACAGCTCCTCAGCGCTGCCGACTCCGTTCCCCACCTCTGGAGGGCGCCAAAGGGGAGAGAGACGGCGTCAGCGCATCCAGGTCGCTCCCCTCTCTCGTTACGGAAACGGAGATGGTGGGGCTGACGAAGTGAATGGGAGGTGGGGGTGGGGGGGGGATGATGGGAAATGTGGAAACGGCCGGGTCCGGCGTGGCTTACCTTCAGGCCCCAGCACTAGAGGCTGTCTAGTCAGGGAGGGGGCGTCTATAAGCTCCCCCTACACCTGACGTGGTCTCCGGTGGGAGGGGTTACGAGGGGGGGGGGGGGGGTTTGGTGCATAGATGGATGGATGGATGGATGAATGGATGGATGGATGGATGGAGGAGGGGGGGGCGGAAGGGCACGAGCGAGGGGATGCAGTGGATGCATGGAATGAAAGGAAGGAAGACAACACTTGGCGGTAGCGGTGGACAGGAGGCGGTGCACGTCGCGCAGGCCGCTACTGGGGGTGACCTTCAATGGGGGAGAGGAGGAAGAGTAGGAGACAGAACATTCACAGACACACACACACACACACACACAGAGGCATGCTGGGATAGAACCGCATGCCGGCCGAGGTCCGACCACGCCACAGCACCACCCGGGAGCGGCAAAAACGTGTCCGGCGGGAGCCGGCCGGGGGGGCGACGGTCTTACCCGAGAAGATGAGCTTCTCCTTCATCACGTTGAGGTCTCTGCTGGACCTCCTGACGGCGGCGCTCAGCATGATCTGCTCCGGGTTGTAGCTGCGCATCCCGCTCATCCGGTACCTGCGGGGTGCGGGGAGGGGGGGGGGGCGCACATACAGCGGGTCAGGCACCTGCCGGGGGCTGCGATGAAGCCAGAGCTGCTGCCTCCACCTGGGCCGTGGCCTCGGTGCACGAGCCTATTCATGGGGGCGTTCGACAACGAAGGAAACCGGGGGCGAGTAGTTGCCACTAAATCGAGCTCTGCGAGATACGGTGTGTGTAGATTGACCTCGAATGGTCGAATGGAGTATTTATCTTTTCCTTTGGGACGTGGGGTTTAATCCAGGAATCCCTAGATGTCCTGCAGGCCTGTTCTCCAGTGGGTTTGTGGCCACACAGTCGATCAATGCAACCTGGCAACCCTGCATTTGTCTTCATCGGTGGCTCTATTTGTCACAACTCTTGAGGTACTTTCATTTAGGTCAGTGTCACTGAAACGTGTTACATCGTTGCAGCGTATGCTGCAAATGACAGCACATTCAGCGATTCATTCACTGACGTAAACTAATAGTACTAATCTAGTGTTTTCTGACTGTGCTCATCTGCGCTTATCAACCCCGACCCACTTGGCTTCATCGCCCAGATGAGAGGAATTCATTCCCCGCGTGTGGGAAAGACGTCTCCTCCTCAGATTGAGCGCAGCCGCGGCCTCAATTAACCGCACTGCCGAACATTCATCACCATGTGCTGCGCTAATGCAAAGAGGAAATCTCCGCGGAGAAAACGCAAACGGGCCCGGCACTCAGCTCATCAGCTTAAATTAACGCTAATGCTCGGCCGGGCTCCATCATGAGATCACGTCCGTAGCTCATTTTGGACATTCGGTCGTTGGGCTTAATAAGACGGATCGTAAATTTCAGATCTCGGCGGTGGCCTAATGCCGCGCTGCGCGGGTAGGAATGGTTCACTCGGTTTGGCCAACGGAGAGAGAAAACAGACAAACTGTGAGCTCCTCCATGGAGAGGAAAGTGGCAGCAGCACAGTACAACCACACAGGTGAGAGACAGAGAGAGAGATAGAATGGAAGAAGAAGAAGTGTAGAAGTAGAAGTGGAAAGAAGGTGGATTTAAAGAAAAGAAACAAAAACGTCATGGCGACACGTGTGTCGTAATACAAGGCGACCAAAAAAAGAGCAAATGGAGAAAAGGTCGAAGTGACAGCAAAGGAATGCGGTGAACGGACGAAGGATGGATAAAGAGCGTGACGGAGAGACAGAAAGAGGGTGAAAGGAGAGAGGACTTCGGGTCAGAGGAGGCGACCCAGTTACCTGATCATGTGATAGCTGAGAGAAGATGCCAGAATGCAGCAGAGGAGGAGGAGGAGAAGAGCATGCACATCAGGCAGGGGGGGGGGGGGGGGGGGGGGGGACGAGGAAGAGGCAGAAGGACAAAACAAGGACAAAAGAAGGCGGGAGACAAGAGAGGTCAGTTTTAGAAAGCTGGCAGAAAAGCCACCGAGGGGCTCGGCTAAAGCAGAGTGTTACAACTCAAAAAGAAAATGGATTTCGTCAAACAGAGAAATCGGAAGACGTCGGCGGCCTTCGTCTGGGGGAGGCCATCTGTTTCTGGAGCCGTGGCAGAAACAGACAGACAGACACAAGCCCTGGCTCCTCCTTCCCGGCCTCGCTCTGGAGGGCACGGCCCGAGAGAGGGCGTTCACAAAAAGCCGCTCTGAGGGCGGCGGAAGGAAGGCCGCGGCCAGCGGCTGAGTGAGCGCGAGGCGAGGGGCGTTTGCTCGGGGACAAGTCATTTCGCGTGGAAAGACAAAAGTAACAGTTTACTCCGTATGCTGGACACTGACCGAGCTCCGTCAGCCGGTGACTGTACTTACTTCTGGACGAGGAACAATCCTATGACTACAGCAAAGGAGATGAGGTCCGCAGACACCCACATCAGGCAGTATTCATCTGGTCTCTGGAGACACACACACACACACACACACACACACACACACACACACACACACACACACACACACACACACACACACACACACACACACACACACACACACACACACACACACACACACACACACAGCATATGAAGAGTCACGGTGCCTCCTAAGAGTTTGTGGAAAAGTCCACCACTGGGTGGCACTATACAACAACACAATGATCCTTTTCGAGGCTTTTTCGCTTCCTTCTGCAATATCTTTTACAGACTTGCTCACATTCTCTTCTCTAATTGTTTAGATGAATCCAGCTCAAAAACATTATAGAGTGTATCCACATTGGCCAATTTAGCCCCGAGCTAGTCTATCAAACCTGTCGCACCTTGTCCTTTCAGGACCTGTTTTCAAGGCTGGTAGAGCCGAGTCAAACGTTGCTAGGGTACAAAGACGGGGCTTGGTCGGAGAGCTTCCACAGAGGGAGGGAGACAGCGCCATGCAGCCATGCCACAGTCCTTACCATGAGCCAGACGGGGTAAGGCACCTTTTTGAGGACCTGCGGGGCCTCGGAGGAGACGGACGACACCCCGCTGCACCACAGCACCGAGTACAGCCAGGGCTCGTTGATGGTGTACAGGGTGAGGTTGACGCCGCTCCCGGAGAAGTCTCTGCAAAGCGGTGGCACGTGTTCAGAAGGACGCCCGGGCGGCTGGAGCTGCGGGCCCGCGTGGCGCGCGCGCACGGGGTGGGCTCCTACCTGATCTCCTGCGCGCTGGCCTGGTTGTACCTGAGCAGCAGCCTGCCGATGCCCTGCTGGTGGAGGCGCTGGGGGCTCAGCTTGTCCAGCGAGGCCTGGATCAGACCCGGCGCCAGGCGCCTCACCTCATCCCTGTCGTCGTCCGGGGTCCACATCACCTGCACAAGCAGCGACGAGGGTCATTCTCACGCTCGTCCCTATCGGGAGCGCGAAAGCTTGACGTGCATCATTGCCGTCTACCCACCAGGCTCGGCGGTACGCCGGATTGCTGCACGGCCCGCAGTGTGGCGTTGATCCAGCTGCTGTGGCAGGGGTGGTCGGGGGGAGGTCTCCGGAGCCGGAAGACCACCGTGCTGTTGTGGTAGGAGGCCAGCTTGAGGAGCTGCTCCAGGCCGCACACGCTCTGGTTGGCGATCAGGACCTTCTCGTGCGGGGACATGGAGCGCGCAGTCCAGAAAGGGTCGTCCTGAAACGCAGGACGGAGGTCAGGCGACGAAGCGGAGTCGGCCGCTGCACACGTATGCAACGCCGCGACAAGGTGCTCCGGATGAACGCCTCCGTTCCGTGGAGCGTCTGTGCAACGCCTACAGGAATTAAAAATAGCCGGGTTCCCCTCACGTCGCCGCTCCCCAGCTCCTCGGATCGGACGCTTCTTAAATACAAAAAAACCCCCCCACACTTTCGCCGAGTAGCTTTAATGACGGCGATTACGCAACCGGGCCGTACCGGGACGTGTCTGGGCACCGGGATCAGAGCGGAGCTGTCAGAGGGCGGGGGGGGGGGGGGGGGGGCTGCCGCTTCGAACGTCTCTGACTTTACGGCGGTGGCATTTAAAGAGGGCCGCCGATCTGCCCCGCTGCATACTGCACCACTCTCAGGCAGCGTCTTGGCCTCAGAGACGGACGGCACATCGATAAACACTTTCACACAATCCGGGGGCAACGGCTTCGGAATCCCCCGAGTTACCTTGAGGAACCACTTCCCGGCGTTGAGCTGCTGCAGGTCCGTCCAGTTGAAGCGCGAGGCGTCCTCCGCCTGCCGGTCCGGGAAGACCTCCGCCACGTCCGTGGTCCTCTGCAGGGTGCGGTCGCGCATCAGGAAAGGCACTCCGTCCACGCTGGAGGTGGGGGAGGGAGTGGGGGGGGGGGGGGGGGGGGGGTCACAACTCAAACATGTTCTCCATACAAGCAATATTCAGCATTATACGTCCTTGATCTGCTAATTTTACATGGACCGACTGAGATCAAATGAAGCACTGTTTTGGCAGCTTTCTTTTCATCTTTTTCTTTTTCTGCCCAGCACCAAGCGACTGTCACTCTGGTTTCATAATAATCCAAAGTGAGCTACGATCGCGCTGGGACAGGGCTCCAAGGGATCGTCAGAGGTAACTCTCTCTGCAGCTCGTCCCCGAGGGACAGAGGCTCTCAAAGTGGCACCAGATAAGAACGGAGGAGACGGGAGCTGGTTGGAGGGGAAACCCTCGTCAAATGAAGGCAGGAGACAGAAAGGGCAGAGGATAGAGACAAAAGAGCTCGGCCCAAATGGGGGGGTTTTGCTGGAAAAATGCTCCTGCTGGACATTTGAATACCAAATCACTTCTGCTTTTCAGGCCACCGATAAAGACAAAGACAAACAAAACCAAAAAAAAAAAAAAAACCCTCCCATTTCTCAACATTTGCTATTCAAATTCTTCGCAGAAAATAAAGGCCTTGTGACTGTACGTTGGTTGGAGAGTGTGTGTGCGTGTGCTCCTCTACGGGAGTCACTGACGCTCTGGTTGTCATCAAGTCTAATTACTCAGCACAGCCAGGAGTTCACCTGTCAGCGGGCTGCGCCAATCACACGCCCGCTCATCTCTCTCAGGACGTAGCGCTGAGCAGGAAAACACACACACGCTCAGTGCGCTTGTTAATACGGGGTGGGGGTGGGGGGGTGCACTCGTCCTCCACCACTGCACATGCATCAGTGGACATGCAGATCCACTATCCATCATAGTCCACTCCCCCCCACCCCCCCACTCTTCCTCTCTCCTCCCCCAAGTGTGGCTGTCTGAGCTCAGCTGTCTCCTCCCATCATGCCGGTGATGTCACGCCTCCATCTAGTCCCCGCTGATACTGTGGCCCGTTTCGGACGTCATGTCCACTCAGCCTCCAGGTCGTAGGACTGATGGCTGCTTTGTGCTCCAAGGATTACTTGTATTGTTGCAGAAAATAAGGACCGGGGGCGCGTACGCCGCATGGACGCTCGCAGCCAAACTTGGTGATATGATTTACATTCATATTTTAGGGCAGAGTCCATTTCTGCTTGGATTCATTCATTTATTTTTAAACCTCCATTCCAATATCTGAAACGTATCCCTGAATGAGAGCATCACATATCAAAGCCAGTGTAAAAGTGTGTTTTTTTCATTCTATGTAGCTCCCCTTTAATAACCTTAACAGAAAGCTGACGGGGGAGGCTGAATCCAGACATGATCCAGACTGAATAACCCTTCATTTACATGGCTTTAAAATTCTGTCGTATTCACCTTGTCAGAGTGTGTGTGTGTGTGTGTGTGTGTGTGTGTGTGTGTGTGTGTGTGTGTGTGTCTGCCCGCACCTAATGGCCACGTCAGCCTCAAACCCGGTGACGTCCATCTGCAGAGCTCGCTGGAAGGACCACAGCGTGTTCTCCGGGGCGAGCTGGTAGCACATACACACAGTCGGGATAAACAAGCAGCCAGAACAGGTGGAGCAGGGGCGCAAATCTAACTGGTAGAATTCAGCGGACATAAAACAAGACGCAGATTAGATACCTGAAATATAAGACAGAACTAAACCACCATGGTGTACATAGAGTCCTTCCCTCTGAATGTAAAGGAATGATATCATGTGAAAGATATGCAGGGTTGTGGCTAGAATCGATACACAGTCAATAGAAGTTAAATATCACTGACTAGAAAAACACCCCCCCCCCCCCTTGGGACCCAGTCAGTAAAGCTAGTGACCAGCAGGATAGGAATGAAGCCGTAATCAATACAGAGTCCTTCTGGGAAACCGAGTCCAGTCATGTGACTTCTCCTCCTTTTTTTCCCCCCTTCTTCTGGTGGGAGTTTCTCACAGCCACTCCTAATTTTAGATTCCACTGCGAAGATCGATCGCTTTACACAAACACCGCAAAAAGGCAGGGCGTGTTTGGCAGCGGGTGAGTAAGCGTTGTGAATAACCGGGAATTCTCCTTTTCACCTCCCCTCCCAAGCGCTGCATCATGAAGCAGCCGAGATTGTGCCAGATGCACAAATCCCTCCTCAGGTAGCACTTAGCGGCGATGACATTAGGCCGAGCGCATAAATGGCTCCTCAGCGTGGCCTTTGGATGCCTACTTCGCAAACGGGCACCAACAGGCCTCCCCCCTGGGTTGCGTGAGGTCCACGCAACCCAGGGGGGAGAAAAAAAACCCAAACCAAAACAAAAAAAACCAAACAGAAAGCCATCCCCAGCCGTACGTCAGGGAGAGAGCGCTCCTGGCTCCAGGTCGCCTTCATGGACTATTTTCAGTTGCGCGAGCGTGAGGTCATTAATAGACTGGAATAGCCCCGGGGAGCCAAGCGCAGGAAAAATGAACGTTCGAAAAAAATAAAGAGCAAATATCAACGAGGCAGACACAGTGTGTCCACTGGCTTCTCTGGATCAGACGCCCCTGGACCGAGGGCTCCACATCAGGTCAGGGGCGTCACCACTTCCACCGCCACCCTGCCCCCCCCCCCCGACCTTCGACCTTCGAGCGCTGGTCTGCGGGGGTTCCAGCCACTCACCATGGGGGCTCCCTGGTGGCCGATGACCTCGGGCCGTTGTTTCAGGCCGCTGGGATCCATGATGCAGGGGGAGGTGATGTACAGGGGCACCACGTAGAGCCCCAGCAGCACGCTGAAATACAGCAGCACCACCACCACCTGGAAGACTGGGAGGAATGTATGGACATTTTAGAAAAAACTAAAAGATCACCTTGTTATCACCTCTGACAGCCACATAGCGTGACACTGTCCCACCCATGCAGCTCGGGGTAAATGAGCAACGAGCAGTGTGTCTGTCTGTAAGCACACACACACACACACACCTACACCCCCCCCCCCCTCCACACACACACACACACACACACACGCAAGCACACAGTGGAATGTATTCGTTTCAAGGTCAGCTGTGGGGCAGGGCTAGTAGACAACTCCTGTTACACATAGGAGACTCACAGGCCTCATCCACACACACACACACACACACACACACACACACACACCCTCACATCCTATTTGCTATTCAGGGTCCACCGTGCATCGAAGCAGAGGAGCTTAAGTGGGAGTCATCTGACCAGGACCTTTCAACCTCATCTCACTAAAAACTCAAAATATGCATTACATGCAATATCCAAAATACCTTAAAATGTGTCGCATGCACGTACCTGCCATGGCAACTGCACAGCTTATGCGAGGACAAATTGCACTTTAAACGATTTTTCTGCCTCGTGAATTACGCTGGCCTTCAACTTCTATCTCAAGACACCAATGGCATTAAGAGTTACAATAAAACAGCGGGGGCCAGTAATCCTCAGAGAGACTCCTGTGCTTGGGGAGAAAACAATCCAAGGTGTCCTGGCTTGAAAACATCACATGAGCCCGTAGGAATGTTGGTTATCTGTGACACCCTGCATGGAGGTCCTGGCCTCTGTCCACATAGTGTTAATCATTTACAACCCTGTGCTCATAAGTGTGTGTGTGGCAGATGGGCACGGCAGGCAAAAAGGGGGCTCGGCATTGTGTGAACGTACTTGTTTTTTCTGCCCGGGCGACCTGTCCAGCCACAATCCAGGACAGCGCCGTGATGGCAGCCAGGGCCCCGATGTGCAGGAACGGACCTGTGGCCTGGGCCGGGGCGCGAGACAGAGTGGACAGCGCGTGAGGTGGGAGCGGAACAGGAGGACGCGACACAAGGGAGAGACGAGGAAACGAAAAGGAGAGGGGATTCAAAGCTGAAGGCAGGGAGGCGTTTGCAGATCGCAGGCATCACCTGGGGTTGAGGCACTGGCGACGTTATCCGGAGCTAATCGCTATCATTTGTGGAGACATTCGACTCTAATGGTGTCATTTTGGGTGGAGCTGAGCATGCACTCCAACAATCTCACGGAGGCACAGTAATTACGAGCGTCTCTCATCAGCTCCTCATCGCTCAGCCGCTAATTGGTAGAGGAGCGAACGCAGTTCACACTCCGTCTTTCCAGTGATACGGGAAAGGAAACGGTAACTGGAGGAACGACTCATTAACAAGCTCGAGAGCTCTCCCAGTTAAAACGGACACATGTAGGCCGCATGCACATAAACACGGCGGGAATAGGAAGGAACAGGAGGCGAGGACCCTCGATCCATGACCGCGAACCATTTTGTCCAGTGCCCACAAAGCAATGGCAGAGGTCACGGGCGGCCGCATCAAAATGAAAGGCCGCCCCCGGCCTGTGTTTTCGTCAATGGCGGCGTCGGGGCTTCGCCGGGTTTCAGCGTGCTGACCTGCAGAGAGATGGGGACCACGTCCCACTCCTGTCCCCACGTCTGATTGACAGATATCACCCCGACAATGGTGGTGAGCAGGGCGGCGGTCACTCCTATCTGCGGAGGAAGCCGGGGAGGGGAGGGAGGGGGGGTTCAACAAGGAGAGGATCGGAGAGGCTGTCACTTTGGATAAACACCCACACATATACACACACAGCACAGAATAACCCCGAGTAGCTCCCAGCCCTTTCCCAACCCCGATGGTGTTTGGTCCCTTGTATTTGGTTTGCTGATAGCGGTTTTAGACCAGGTCGTTTGCTGGGCTTTCACAACCCCTCTGGAACAACATGATCCAAGCTTTAAGTTCAGGACAAGTTCAGCTGACACACACACACACACACACACACACACAAATACAAAACGCACACATACGTATGTTAAACTCATTCATCCACTTCCCGCTTGGGTTCACATTTGGAGGCTTACCTTATGGAGCCAGTGCAAATTCAACTGCTGCCCGAGTGCAATGTGGCAAAGTGCTAAAACCTGAGAAAAACAAGACGGACAAACTTGAATAACAAGCCAGCTGCCTCGCAGATCTCAACTTGCTCAGCGTCTCCACGTGCAACCGCCACCGGCTCTGGCTAAACACGCGACGGCACTCAATAGCTGCCGAACGAGTGCTGCGATGTAAGTCTCAGCGGCGCGGGACTGACCATCAAAAACGCAATGTAGGTGAAGCCGGCGGCCGTGGTGGCCAGGATGGGAACGGTGCCATCGCTCCACTCCCCAGAGCGGTTGTAGAGGAACCTGCGGGAACAAGAGAGCGAATATATTACCTTTCAGCTCCTTTTATCCTCACCCGCTGTTGTGTCAAGCCTCTCTGCGTTCATTTCAAAAGGCCCTTTTTTCCTTTGTTCCGTTGGGTTAAGCACATATGTATTATTTCGCGGGACGGTGTGTACTCTTACCAGCCTACGATGCAAGTCGGGGGTGGGGGGAAAAAAACACGGAAACGAATAAAACAAAAGCGGCGCGGGACCTTAACCCGGCTGCCAGGCAAAAAACATCTGACAAACCAACAGACTGCCACCAAGTGCCCTCAAGCTTGATGCTTTATTGTCGCAATAGCAATACAACAGAGGCTGCAGCCCCGGCGAGCGCAGGCTCTGCTGCTGGGCTACAGGAGGGCTCAGGCCGGGCAGGGGTGATGCGATCGCTATAGCGATGGCCGGGTGGCAAGTCACTGACGGCTGGCTTGTGCCTGCTGGGGAGCGTCACTGCGGCGGAAGCAGAAGCCGAGATAACCGGCGAGGCGCACGTCGCGTCTCTCCCTTGGGTGAACAAATACGGCTACAGAACAGAGAAGGGCCTCGTCTGTGATTCCGGCGGCACAGGGCCCCAGCGGGGGTCACTCGGAGCCGATGCTCCTAGCCCTCGGTGAATAGATTTACACTGCGGACGGGCCAGGACGCTCCCGAACTGCTAAATCGCTGGAACGTATAAGGGCAGGGGTGTCATTTCGGTGATGGTCGGCGCAGCGCCTGCGGGAAAGCAGGGAAGCGTTGGCATGCCTCCTCTGACCCGAGAGCGATAAAAAATGGTGGGACTGCCGAGAAGAGACTAGGCCGAGGTTGCCGTCAAAGGAGCGATGGAGACTTTCGGGTAAAAGGGGAAAACGGAGCGGAGAGGTGACAGGAGAGGCCCACTGGGATATTGGAGAATAAGTGCACTGGGGGGCGGGGGGCGGGGGGTGGAGAGAGGTAATGGGAGGCAGCAGACAATAATAAGAGGAAAAGGTGACATTGTGGAGGTTATTGAGAGCAGGTGGGCTGGGGGAGGGGATTGGTGGATGAAGAGAGAGTATATGACCATCGTGTGATACGAGTAGCATGGAGCATTTCCTCTCTCTCTCTCTCTCAATCCGTCTCACCTTTGTGAGGGAAAGCACGAGCACAGCTTTACATTACAATGGATTCCCATTATGACTCTGCTACAGGTCTCTGGTCACATTAACGAGTGGTCACATAATAGCGGTCACGGGGCCGATTCGCTTACAGAAGAGGAAACGCTGGGCTCGCCATCCCCATTACGTAATGGCGTAATCTGTGGAGAGCCGGGTGGTCTCCGCTCAGATTACGGCAGGGGGAGGATTAGAGCGATGATTTGGGGAATCAACAAGCCCGACAAGCGCGGACAGAGTTTATTTACAGCCAAAACAATATGGTGACAGACGTCTGGCTCACCAGTTGAACTCGTTGTAGTCGTTGTGCGCCTCCCACCAGAAGTAGAACCAGACGAGCAGCAGGCTGAAGGTGAAGAGGAGGATGAGGGACCACAGCAGCTCCCACTGGAAGAGATGCGCACACACACACACACAATTCATCATTTCAGATTAAAAAAAAAACAAACTATGTCGAGCTGTTCTCAGGAATGAGAAGTCTTCCGAACGCTTCCGACAGTTCACCCCAAGTCAACTTTCCACAAACTTCACCCACAGCGCAGTGAGCACATCGCGTCAGGCTTACGGCTGACCTTTGCAGAGAGTATTCCCCAATACACGGCGCTAATTAACGAGGACCACTTTTTAATAACTTCAAGGTGGAGAGCTGGCCGGTCGCTGCCCTCCCCCGCCACGCACCCCTGTGCCACGGCGAATATGAAATTGCGGCGTCGAACAAAGAAACGCGCCCGCGAGCCGTTCTCAGGAGAACAGGAGACGCTCTTATTCCAACCGTAACTTTATAGGAATCTGCACAGGCGCTGCTAGGGTCTAACGGCGAGGAAGTCCCTGGTTCTAACGTGAACCCGTTGGCCCGCTTAAAGCGATCGGACAGCACTTTGGCTCCAGGCGCACGCGCTCTCGTTCAGACACAGCAGAACCGACGTCCGGAGTCTAACCAACACTGGAGCTCTAATCGTCCGATGCCGACGAACACACGAAGCGGCGGGGCGCGACCAGACCGCGCGCACGCATTTCCACTCGGAGACAAAGAGCGGCTCCTACGTAATCTGGACAAACTGCACATTCCTTTGCCAGAGGAGCGGTCTAGGCCTGGTCCGGCGGGACAGAAGCCCACTTCACATCAAAAGGTCGACGGTAATTGCTGCCATTAGGGGTGTTCAAGAGTCCCACATGTCCTTAGGTTCGCCCAAGCAGTGAACGGCGGCCGGGCGATTGTCTGCTGCCAGAAACAGCGACCGGCTGACCGTTAGTCAGTCAGTATTTCGATGAACGTGCAGGAAAAACGGGAAAATCCTTGCGCTCTTTGTGAGTCTCGAGCTGCTGATTAGATGGTAACGACAGAACCCGGCGGCCCGAGCACACCGGCTTGAACGCACCGTTGTTGTGTGCGCCCAGGATCAGATTATTATCACCTCCACCAGCTGATACCACACACTGGAAAGACAGTCCGCCTGACCTTCAGGTCTCATTCCTCCTCCTCCTCCTCCTCCTCCTCCTCCTGGTCCTTTTGATTTTTTCCTCGCCTAAAACCTTTTCACAAACGCTTAAGATGGAAGTTTCGAAGTTCGCTACCCGAGCTGATCTCGAACAGCTCAGCGTCTCAAGGTCGGGCTTGTTTTTAGAGCTCTGCCGCGTTTCAACAGCAACGGGGAAAATTAATTTGGAAAAAAAAACGCAACGATATAGAGATTGAGTTTCTGGGCATGGGGGGGGGGTGGTTTGGGGCATGACGGCTCAGCTGCACAAAAAAGGAAAACAATCCACCGGGGATGTGCGATTCA
Organism: Karalla daura; assembly: GCA_029224185.1. Taxonomy (NCBI): domain Eukaryota; kingdom Metazoa; phylum Chordata; class Actinopteri; order Chaetodontiformes; family Leiognathidae; genus Karalla; species Karalla daura. The sequence goes on from CM055198.1 coordinate 7,280,099, forward strand.
ATCCCCGGTCATATTTGGACATGGGCCGCCGAGGTGCTGTCAGAAGTGCGAGAAACGCACGGATACATTCAGAAAAAGATGGGCAGAGCAGCGCGCGCTGGTTTAGGTAGTTGTCTGTCATTGCACGCCAAAGAATGAGCGGCGAGCGGCTCAGCCGAGCATTGGAGTGATAAAGAGCTTTCCGTGGTCCCTGCGGGAGGCCGTGGTCCTTAATCACGAGCTGGGAACACCTGGGAGATGTGACCCTGCTCCTGAGAGGAGGCGGCACTGTTCATCCCCTCTAGCCCTTTCACTTCTGCGCTGCTCGCTCCCTGGTGGGCTCTGATGGATGGGACCGGAGATGCCCCCCTCCGGGGAGGGGACAGTGCGGCCCCGTCGGGGCGCGAACGCCGGGTCATCTTCACCGCTTTCCTTACACTTCTAGCCGCTTTGAAGCTAACTGGGCCTGCGTGCACAACTGAAGTGGAGGGGGAGCAGGCCGTCAGCGCCGTGTGTACACAGAAGACTGGGTAGATCCTCGTCTTGTCGGATGTTTGCCAGCCAACTCGGCAGCCCGACATGACTCGGCCTGCTCCGGCAACGTCACATTAGCATTCTGCTTGGCTGGCATTTTAGTACCGAGGGGGGGAGGTGGGGAGGTGGGGAGGCGGGGGTGACGCCCCGTGGCACGGGCCGAGAGCAGCACGCATCTATCGGGCCGCAGCAAACCGGAGGAGCGGGGCCAGCCAACAGATAATTATGCCCCCCTCCCCTCCCCCCTCCCCCCTCCCCCTCCCCTCCCCCGGAGGAATCACAGAGGAGCGAGGGAAGGCGCTCCCCGTGGGAAGAGTCGATGCCATCGAGCTCGTTTTCAGTCCGATCGACGGCAAATCGCCTCGTGAGATGTGCTGCGATCAAAACGTGTTGCGGTGAACGGACTGAATGAATACAACTCCACCGCGGGAGCCAGCTTTAATGCATCCGTCGAAGGCGGCGAGAAACGCTGAGCTGAGGCGACCCGGGGCCCGATGAGCTTCGCAAAGCGGGAGGAAAACATCGATACAGCACTCCAAACGCTTGCTTAACTCGGAGAAGGAGACGTATCCGATTGGGGCTTCGCAGACCTTTCTAGGCACTAAAGAGTCAAGAGATTTTGCTGTGGCAGAATTGTGGAGGGACGACCCTAAGGACGAAGGAGAAAAACGACGACATCTTTGTCGAGTCACGCCTGCGTTGGAGGCGGGCAACTGACTCGGTGACGGGGCGGCGGCAAAACGAGACCTGAGACCGCAGGGGAGATTCACATATAGTCGCTTTGACGGAGGCGACGCGCTCCGAGCCACCGGAGAGCGGGACAACGGAGCAGCAGTGCAATAACGGCCGTCTGCCCAGTTCCACCCAGGTGCAGGGCAGCAATAACAGACGTCTTCACGACAGCGCTTCGACTTTAGTGCATTGAAATGAACCTGTCTGACTTTGTCACACACTGCCGCACCGATATCTCGCACTGGGCCAGGTTGCGCAACCCCGATGGCAGTTTGTGTGCCTTGAGCTGAAGCAGTGTTCATAGACACAAAAAAAATCTCAAAACTTCCCTGGGTGCTCAGATTCTAAAGCTCTACAGAACCCTGGGGTGTGAGTGTGAATGGAGTGTGTGTGTATGTGTGTGTCCTGTGCATGGACTGGTGGCCCGTCCAGGGTGTGTCCAGCTTCTTTAACCCCCGCTGAGCTGGAGATAGTCTCCGGCAGACCCTTGCCACACCAGTGGGTACGATAACGGAGAGGCAGATGGATGATAAACTCAAGGACTGCTTCAATATGTCAAACAGGATATGGGCTAAAATAGAGTCTCCACAGGCCGCTCATTAAACTGCCTCAGCAGCTCATTACCCCGGTACGAATAAGGAAACACCATCCGCGCGCTTCCTGATCATTTCAGCGATCCAAGGAAGCGACATCCAAGAGACAACGTTCAGGTTCCTGTCGAGCGATAGATACACGTTTACAACAACCAACTCATGCGCTGGTCTGGCTTCGTACTGCGCGCTGTGTGTGCGTATCCGTGTGAATCTAATCGAGGCGTCGAACAGAAATGCTCAGGGGTGCGGCCACGCCTTCATGCTGCAGCGCCTAGACTGTGCCCCAGCATCAGATACGTCCCATCAGATACACCCCCCCCCCTCTGACAGTTCATCATCCGCCTTTGAACCTAATGGGGACCGATTCCTTTGGGCCGCCGTGCCGTGTTTATTTGCGTTTGTGCCGGCGTTAACCCCGCAGACAGCCAGGCCCCGCGAGCCGACGCGGGCACAGACTCGATTTTAGCACGTGCATGCATCGCCGTGCGCTCCGACGGGCGGTTGTCAGAAGCCCAGCGCCACAAGGCGAGTCTCTGGACACATTTCTTTTTTTTTCCGCGCGTCTGGCTGCCACCCCAGAAACTGCAGCTCATCCTGACATGCGACGGGGCCGATCAGGAGAGCGCGGTAACGTGTAACAATCAGACCCGCGTTCTCCAACCCATGTATTCCATTTAAAGATCTAGCAGGAGACGTGACAGGCTTCTCCTGCGTTTCGAAGCAGAACAGGAGACGCATTCGATTTAGGTGGCAGCTTGGCTCGGTGTGCCGCCATCCTCTGTGCCAGCACTGTGGAGAGGAAACATGGTGTGGGATGGCCCCGAACCGAGACCAACACAAAACAAACACAGACACGCCGCGTGCAGATTCACTCGAGAACTTGCCTAAATGTAGGAGAGTTATCGGCTCACATTCAATAGAGAGAGACAGAGACAGAGACAGAGAGAGAGACAGAGACAGAGACAGAGAGAGAGACAGAGAGAGAGACAGAGAGAGAGACAGAGAGAAAGAGAGACAGAGAGAGACAGAGACAGAGAGAGAGACAGAGAGAGACAGACAGACAGAGAGAGAGAGACAGACAGAGAGAGAGACAGACAGACAGACAGACAGACAGAGAGAGAGAGAGAGAGACAGACAGAGAGACAGAGAGAGAGAGACAGAGAGAGAGACAGAGACAGAGACAGAGACAGAGAGAGAGAGAGAGAGAGAGACAGAGAGAGAGAGAGGGAGGAAAAAAAAGCTGCTTTAGGCCTTGCTCTTTTGCTGACAATGCTCCTTTCCCGCTGCGAGGCACAAGCCTCGCATGCCTCTCTCTCGCTTTGCCTCTGTCTTTGCTGGATTTAGCACCTCAGTCCCTTGTCACATTCCTGAGCATATCCCGATAAGTCCCTGGCATTTCACGCGCTGCTGCCGAGCGCCTGCTCGCGATGCAGCGGCAGCGCCGTCGAGGTGTATGCAAACACCGGGTGGCAAAGCGAAAGCTGACCCCAACCTCTGTTTCAATACGTTCCGAGGCGAATCTGACCTGCTACGCAATCAGCGCATTTCATGCTAAAAACGATCTCCGCTGTTTTAACATCTTTATCTCCAGCTTTTGTAGATTGGACAGAACTCGTACAACGCCGCTCTAGTCGGCAAGACGCGTACTGTACGGCGGCGGCCAGCGCGACTGACTGAACCTCCAGCGCTGACAGAACTACAAAGGAATGCAGTTTCCCGAAAGTCAAGTCGACGTCGACGAGTGCCTCTCGCGGTCCAAGGCCGCCAAAACACAAAGGGTGTCGGGACCAAACGTCAAAAGGGATCGCGAAGGAAGATCTGCTCCTCTGTGTTCGGCATCGTCGATCGTCCTTCGTAGAGCCCAAAAGCCGGCTTGCACGAAGAGAAACGAAACGCGACAGAATCTCTACCACGCAACAGCACAGTCACGGCCACCTCTGCAGACTCCGCAGTGGTTTTTGTTCAACTATCTCGTCTTGTTTGTCCAATATGCCACAGGCCACGGCAGGCCGCAAGACCGCGCCATGGCCGACGAACGACGGAGGGGCCGGCCATGCCTCCGTTTTTGGGAGCCTTTGTGCCGACTGCACGGTAAAGACCGGCTAAATGGAAACACTCTCAATTATTACTGAGAGGCCGGATCGGCTTGCAGCGCGTGACGCGGGCCGTCCTCCCACAAAAGCACCATGGACACGGGGGGAGGCGGCCTCGCCGGCGTGGCCGGTCGAGCCGAACAGCTCATTACAGTGAACAAAGATGACAAAAGAGAGAGAGAGAGAGAGAGAGGGAGAGAGAGAGGACGAGAGAAACGCCACGATCCACTTGTGGATTATGAATGAGTCTACAGTTCAACGTGCGACTCCGGGCCCTCACGCTCCTGTGATTCGCCCAGGTCCGGTTACATGAAGCCGATACCCAGCCTCGTTCGGTCGCGGTTTGCTCGCTCGGACCTTCGCGGACACAGACTTGTGTCTCTCAAAAACAAAAAAAAAAACGGGTGCCAGGAGGGTTCGGGGCCCCTACGGGCAAGCGTGACCCAGTGCCACGCGGCCCGAAGGATGAGCGCCGTGAGGGCAGAGCGCCGACTCCCAGCGCCATTCCATCGGTCGGTCCGAAAGACGACCGCTCGCAACAGGAAATAGCTACACGGTATCCAGTTTCCTGCAAACAGGAGGGGGGGGGAGAGAAAAAATCAATCTCTCTTTATTTAGTTCTGCTTTTTATATGATCCTGGAGCTTGCATAAGAAGCTACATCCACCCACGGCTGCCTGCGCTATTTATGGCTTTACACACCTAACGCGAGCTTAATGCAGGCCATATATTTTCGCGGTTCCCTGTGTGTGTGTGTGTGTGTGTGTGCGTGCGCGCTGAGGAGTCTATTGTCTGTGTCCTAGGGTTCGGCTTGTCTACACTACGGTATGCGGGCATAAATAAATTATCCGTCCGGCAGCATGCGAGTGCACTCGTGGGTACGCGCTGTGCGTTTTGTTGCAGCAACACGACCTGTCTGTCCTTCCGAAATACAGAACGCGGAGGAAACGAAGGGAAGGGGTCAGAACCAGCCGATCTTGCGCGGGCTGCACTGCGAATCCTGGCACGTGCCAAGCGGTGGAGAGGAACGGACAACGCCGCTGTGGAAGTTTGGTCACAAACGTGGTAGGGCTGATCAGCCTTAACCCAAACCCGCATACATGGATTTAGGCGTAAATGCTGTACGCAGCACCTGCAAGACACGTGGCTCTACTGCACGCGGGTACAAGGGAAAGGAAAAAAAAACATTTGATGGGTCAAATTCATTACAGTCGGACAAACTCATTAAATGTGTCCACAAAGCAGGAGATGACAGACGGGTGGGAACAGCGGAGCAGGAGCAGAGCAATCTCAGACGGGGCTCTTTGTGGAAAGCTCAAGGTTATTGGATCGGGGACAGGCCGGCAAGGACACATCTGAAGGAAGATAATCGTTCCCTGTAAATCAATGTCGAGGGAGATCACCTCGGGACCAGAAGGTGCAGAGACGTTCCTGCGGAGAGCAACCTCAGACACCAGCGCTACGAGCAGTGAAGCGATACAGCCCACTCGTGTTGAAGACTGAACGTCACGCTACCAAATCCTATTCACAGCGCGCACACGTGTGTCCCGCTTGTGATTATCTGATGCGATGACCAATCGCAGTAAGTGCCTGGATCCACCATCACCCAAGTGTCAAACGAGTAAATCTGTGAGACGTCAAAGCGTCGGACCTGCTGGGTAGGTGCATTAACAGATTGGCTGCAGGCGGCATAACCTGAGCCGAGCGCATCGTTGTGTACATGCGCTTATGTGTGTTTATAGAAAGCCGGATGCCAAACCAAGAGAGAGAGAGAGAGAGAGAGAGAAATCACTCCTACCTTGGTGGTGTCATCGTGCGAGCGCTGGTAGCGCTTCCAGCGGCAACCGTAGATCCCCGTGATGCATGACAAACACAGCTGGCGCTCATAGACCTGGAGGGGTTGGTGTTTCACCATGCTCCTTCAGTCAGTCCCGCTTCCAGAGCTCTAACATCCCACTCACGGGGAGTCCTGCAAAAAGGACACACTGGTTTTTAGCGTCGGCGTCCGCGGGGAACGGCGCGATTGCACTGATAAACACTGAACTTTTTAACAACAACAACAACAACAACAACGACAGCCCAGTGACCAGTCGGTCAGGAAAGAGCACGTCTGGCACTTCGCTGGAGGACACACGCTGGCTCGCAAAGCACCGCGGTGCCGACACAAAGCCCGGCGTCGGATTGAGACCTCGTCTCCAGGCTCCCGTTTCCAATGACAACTAAAACCGCGAGGAGCTCTCCTCAAAGTGATCGAGGGGCGAGAGAAGGGGAGGGAAACGAAACTCGGCGGCCGTATTGAGAGCGCAGTGACGGCAACCCCACTGCACAGTTGCCACATGTCGGCACCCCGCACCCTGCACCCTTCTACGTCAGGCTCGGAACAAAGGCCGAGCAGAGAGAGGGCCAGCAGGCAGAACAGAGATGGAACGCAACGGTGACATTTCAGCCGAACCCCTCTAGAAAAAAAGAAATCAATGCATGTCGGTGTACGTGGCCAAACGTGCAGCAGGCCATCAAAAACCTGTACTCTCCTCTTTTCTGGATGTCTCGATAGAAAAAAGAAATGGGGAAAAAAAGAGGATTTTGTAACATTCGGTGTTGAAATGTTGCATCTGCTGAGCGTCTGGGAGGCTCGCTACGCCGGTGCCTGGGGCATCTCCACTGCCCCCGCACCACAGAGGTGCAGAGGTTATTACTCAGTGCTCCCATTGAACGGCTGCTGATGCAGCATCGGGACGAACAGCACACACCAGTTCACCTCTCTGTCTGTGTGTGTCTCTCTCTGTCTCTATGTCTGTCTCTCTCTCTCTCTCTGTCTCTCTGGGGACGTGGCGAAGCCCGCTGTGCCGCTGCAGCTGCGAAGCACGCCCCTCAGCGTGGGGCGAGAGAGCGCGTCTCGCTGTTGTCAAACAGCGATCGGCAGTCAAAGCAAATGGGGTTTTAAGTGCACACAGGCAACCCTGGGGAGCTCTTCTTTTTCTTGCAGTTGGCGGTG